>CAUYPK010142748.1:0-33183 GCA_963574355.1 Loris lydekkerianus
GAAACTGCCTCTACCTAGATACAGCCAATGTGGTACCATGCCACTGGCCCGACCCTGTCACTCACCTCTTCCCCCGCCTTCTTTCCCTGCCCCTTCTCCACAATAAAAAAAAAATAAATAAAACTCCAAAAAAAAAAAAAATAAATAAAAAAAAATAAAGTTGATGTTCTTTTAACCACCAAAAAAAAAAAAGAGAATCACCTTTGACCTGCAGCCTGGTTTTAGCAGCCATTAGCCAGAAGGTGGCAGCAGAGAGCCATCCTGCTGGAAGAGCCTTCTGTACCAGGACAAAAGACAGCTCAAGAGGAGCGGATGGAGAGCTGTGGGTTGGGAAACTCGTGTTCAAAGAGGAAAGAAGAGTAAACACTAAATAGAAACAGATCAAATCCAGAATCAAAGACATAGCATCAGCGTGCTTTCCAGTGACAGAGGGCCGCTAAGAAGAAAGATACAGAACTCATGTTATATAAATTTTGAGATCAAAATAAAAAGAAAGACACTTTAAAAATTAAAACCTGAAGGCAGAAATTATTTGTTCTAAATAACTGTGGGCTGGGCTGGGCTAAATTAGAGGGACGGGGTAGCTCTGGCTGTGCATTGCTAGGACACTGTCTGGTAGCCAGGACCCTAACAGGAAGTATGGGTGCCATCCCGACCAGGTTCTACCTAAAAATAGTGCACAACTCTATTTTCTCTTTCTTTTTTTTTTTTTTTTTAATGAAAAAATATGTGAATGAGTGTATGTGGGGGGAGGTATTGTGGAATCTTTTAAAACCACAAAAATAATTAAAATATTCTGAAACTATGAACCTACATATTAGCATTGTGACTTTTTGCTGTAATTTATTTTTGTGGTCCCGTGTTTAAAGTTGTTACCTTTGGTAGAATTAGTCTAATAAGATCTTTTTCAGCCACTGAAAAAGCAGCAGTCCAAGTAATCTTTAAAATTTCCATATTGAATGAATTTGCAGTTTATCCTTATCATCATATATTTAACCACTATTCTATTATTGAGAAATTTGTGTATTTGAATTTTCCTAGATATTGCAACTACATACCCATGGTTTCCATACTTACTGAATATCTACTTTGCTTCAAGCACTGTTCAAGCACAAAATAGCCCACCACTGCTGCCCTCAGGGACTGAACTTGCTATGGTTGTTATGAAATTAATTGCAAACATTTTGAAACATACATATTTATTCACTTTGCTCACCTTGGCTATCAGTTATTTTTTTAAAGTGAAAGTTATTAGAAATAATGACTGAATTATTCTGAATCATAGATCGTGAATGTCAGGTTCTTTACATACGAGAGTTATCTGTAAAGTATCCAGCCATGTAGGTCTCTATTTTTTCATATTTCTTGGCTGGATACTATCCAGATGGCCCTCACTTTCTAGAAAAGTTCTAATTTACACTGTGTTGGATACTTCAGCGCATATGAGTTGCTACATCAGTCTGCCATTATCAAATATTAGTTTTCACATATGTAAAATTCTTCTCCAAAAAATAATTATGAGAAATACATAAAGTAATTTACTTAAGGTATCACTCATTTTAAGCACTCACCAAACAACTATCATTACTTTCAAAATGTTGTTTAGAGTCTACACATTCATCACATTTATCAGGATACAGACTTAACATTAAAATGTGTAAGTCAATTTCTAAAGCTTTTATTTTGTAATCCTGAACAGCACAGGTAGTCCCATGCTATAAAGTATTTTTTACACTGTTTATCTCAACACTTTTGAGAAGATATTATCAGTCAGGCTCTAAGTTAAATGTTTTACATACAATATTATTTATTTATCACTACTGTGTAGGTATTGTTAGATTCATTTAACACTCATTTATCTACTACTATCAATACTGTGTAGGTATTGTTATATTCATTTAAGATATAGGAAACCTAAGCTAATAATAAGTAAGTATACATAGGTCACTCTGAAAGTTTGAGACGGACTTGTCCACCATTTCACTTCTAAGAAACATGGTTGGCAACATCCTTTCTCATTCACCCGTGTAAGTTGCAGCTTGCTCAGCCTATTGGCGTTATTGGGAGGGCTTCATTTGTTTTCTTCCATGAAGATTTTACATTTCTTGATTTTTGTGTATCTTGAAACTTTCATAATGACCCCACACATTCTCCATATTCTCAAAGCAAATAACTAGCAAAACCAGATGAAAATTAAGAAACATTGACTCTAAAGTCCACTCTCTTTCAACAAAACCATATTTTCCTTGGAAAGGAAAAGAAGAAAAATTAGAAAAAAAAATTAAGAGAAACAGACATACTACTAAAGAGTCATCTTACCAACTATTTTCTGGCAAGCAAAGCTCTAAGCCCAGAAAATGGAGAAGGAAATTATGGTTCCAGATGATATTTATAGCAAGTTAAATAAAGTTTTACGTCCTCAAATGTTTTATACCATCAAGATTCATGAATATTCAACACTTCATTTCTAACATATTTTGCTAGTTTATTTACCTCTTCAAATAAGTGCTGGGAAAATGAACTTTTCTGATGCTTGATTCAGGAGCTACCCAACTTCCATTTGAAGGATTTAAATGCTACTGTACCTTCCTACCAGGCCTGCTTTTCTTGTATCTGCCTACCTTTTCCCCAGCAACCATTTCCCACTAATATATTTAATAGATAGATGTTCCCAATATTACAGGAAAAAATTTCCCTTTGGCTCAGTTTTGGCAAAGTATTCTGCTTCTGAATGGAGTAGAGAAAAAAATCTTATTAAATTCAAAACCAGTTAAATAAAAGCAAAAAAGATACAAGATTAAAGTTGTAAATATGTAACAGAGAAAGATAAAGAAGAACAATTATACTAAAAATGCACTGCATAATAAATAACTGAGTTTCTAGCTGCTAAACCAAAGGGAAACCAGAAACTTCAAGAATTACAAATTATTAATAAAGAAGAAATAGAATTTTATTAAGAAAAGATAATTTTCTCTCAGTTCTGAAATCTGAGGTTAATTGGTTTCACAGATTTCTTGACCACACTGACAACATGATTACTGTTCTTATTGGCTTGAAAAGCCAAGTGGCAGTGGTCAATTTTGGTCAATACTTTTATCAGCCTTCATCGAAGCTCAGGATGTAATATCAATTCATA
Organism: Loris lydekkerianus; assembly: GCA_963574355.1. Classification (NCBI taxonomy): domain Eukaryota; kingdom Metazoa; phylum Chordata; class Mammalia; order Primates; family Lorisidae; genus Loris; species Loris lydekkerianus. The sequence goes on from CAUYPK010142748.1 coordinate 3,137, forward strand.
ATTCAATAAAGGCTATAACATACAGGTCAAGAGTAATACGCTCTAGACTTGAGTATCTATAAGGCATAAAGTATTTAGAATAAAAATATTTTTTTAGCATGTCTATATTATGAGCATTTTAAAATATTATCAGTATTATCTGGAATTGTTGTTGATTAAAGTAGAGGTGATCTAAATAGGCCTTTCCTAGAAGAAACTATGGCCCCCCAAAAAAGCTTTTTAGAAGGTTTAGACTTTTACTTTACTATAATCTTGTCTCAGAAGTGAACAAATAGTATTTGAAGGGATAGCCAATTTTCTCTAAAGAACAGTTTGAGATTGGTTAAAGTATTGGTTAAAGATTGGTAAAAGTATTCTAAGGACGCCATAAACCTCTAAATGATAAAGTTATTAAATAGATTACTGTAAACTAGAATCTTCTATGGACATAGGACATTGTCTTTTTCCACCATTAAAAACAACCCTCTAGTATGGTGATGATGATGTTTTGAGTTTGACTAAATCCTAACTGGTCACAGTATATGTCTAGAATCTTGCTCACTATACCAAGTTTAACGTCAACTGTTCTGGTCCCTAAACTCAACACAGTTACTTAAAAACTATGCTACTTTGGCAGGTCACTTTATCCCCAAAATGAATTTTTAATGACAATTGCACAGTCTTGTGAACAAAGAGCCTAATGTAAAACGGACTTGCCTAAAACCCCTTCTACTTCATTCCTTCCATTTTACAAGTTTCCACTTAGTTTTAGCACCATGATTCTAAGGTGGAACCACAGAGGCCTAATCAGAATCCATAAGAATTCCATTAGAGTCAAACAAAACATCCTACAAGATTATTCAGCTTACACAGAAGCCTTTCATTGGAGTGCTGAGAGCTACTTAACATCTGGTAAAAGCTTTCAAAATTTTTCATTGCAAAGTTACATTCTTTAGACAATTCCACATGGAATTTCTGTTCACTCTATCAACACCATAAATGAATATATATTACATTTTTATTGACTTATTTCTTATCCAAATTAGCTAATTTTATCCTGACCCTTGGCCAAACATCTCTAAATAGGTCAGTTATTGAAATTGAAAGTATAGAAAAATGGGAACCAATTATCTCTGATAATTGGAAAATTTCAGAAATTTATAGACAATCTGATTGTTCAGGCTTATTTCTATTCTAAGACTGCCTAAAATTTATCCAGAATTTTACAGATTCATTAACTTGAGAGAACGTAATTCATAAGTTCTACCTCTAAGTCTTAAAAAGGTTATTTCTCAGAGGTTCCCCAGAAATTATATTCCTGTAATTAATTTCTAGATGACATATATTATGGACTAATTTTAGGCCAGGATCAACAAATATACAAAGTTGCCTACAAGGAAAATATGATGATCAGACTTAGGGTGTTAAATAGATTTTCATGAATCTGTCAAGGAAAGAAAAAAGGGTCATTATACAGGCAGAAATTATAAACTTGAATTGCTAAAAACCTGAATTATCTAAGGTCAATGCAGAAATAAAGGTTAAATTCAGTACCCCTCCAGAGGTCTGCATAGGTACATTATAGAATTTAATGCCATACATACTCAGGCTCAGAGATGAGCAGGAGTGATCAGCAATTGGGAATGATTTCTAAGAGGAGCAATTGCTGTTTCTGCTTCCTAGTGATCACTCAGTCCCATGGGGTAGGGAAAGGACATGGTGAACACTTTCTTCAATTTGGCATGAATGAAGAAAGGAAGGAGTGACATCACCACGGTGGCTGACTAGAGATGAGAAAATTCCAAGACAATGAATAAACAGCTACAACTGGGAATAGCAAAGAGCAAATGCTAAAGTGCAGTGGAGGAGAGGGTAGGCCGCTGTGGTTAGTGGACTGCAGTGAGCAGAGGGTAGGCCGCTGTGGTTACTGGAGTGCAGTGGAGGAGGGTCGGCAGCTGTGGTTACTGGAGTGCAGTGGAAGAGAGGGTCGACAGCTGTGGTTACTGAAGTGCAGTGGAGAAGAGGGCTGGCAGCTGTGGTTACTGGACTTCAGTGAGCAGAGGGTCGGGCACTGTGGTTACTGGAGTGCAGTGGAGGAGGGTTGGCAGCTGTGGTTACTGGAGTGCAGTGGAGGAGGGTCGACAGCTGTGATTACTGGACTGCAGTGAGCAGAGGGTTGGCCGCTGTGGTTAGTGGACTGCAGTGAGCAGAGGGTCAGCCGCTGTGGTTACTGCAGTGCAGTGGAGGAGGGTCGGCAGCTGTGGTTACTGGAGTGCAGTGAGGAGAGGGTCGGCAGCTGTGGTTACTGAAAACCCAGGTGGGCACACCTGTTCTCTGCAGCCTTATCTCCACCATGAGGATTAGATGAGACCAGAGACAGGAAGAACATTGTCTTGTGGGAGAGAAGTAAGCAGAAGAACCTCACCAGCCCCCACTGTCACTGTAGATAGCTATAATTTTGACTGCAGGCAAATCCCACAGTCCTCACAGGCTCTTAGTCCAGTTAAGAATGCTGCTGAAATTCCTGCAACTGCATTGCTCCAGATTGGGAGAACAAAGTGTGTGCTCTCCACCACTGAGCCCAGCCACTGCAGGGTGGTGCCACAGTGATGCCAGAGTCACCTCTGGAGGACACTCTTCTCCAGGAGTCGGTAGCTACTTCACCTCCACCACTGGGGCTCTATCTTCGTGATAGCCACCCACCCGTCCAGCTGAGCACCACAACCCCAGCTGTGAGGTGCCTGGGAAACCAACCCCCACTACACACACTTCCAGCTGGAGGAGCAGTCAGCAAACTGGGCCAGGGAAAACCTATAGGCTGCCCTGGGCTAACACACCCCAAGTTAAATGAGCAGCTGTGTGCATACATTCTAGCTCTGAGAGATGGCCTGGCAGCCACCCTCAGCAGATACGCTTGAAGCTAGCTCAGAAACCCCACAGCTACATCCTTGGCCTGAGGAACAGTCCCATGGGGTGACCCAGCAGACACAACTCCAGGACAGCCATCATCCTTGTGCCCATGTCCTAGGCATGAGAAACATCCCATTGAGCCCACTCCCAGCAAAGCTGAAGTATCACAGCCACAAATTCTCTCAGCCTAGGCTACTGAGACTCTTCCAAACATCACTAATGTGGGTTACATCTGCAGAAAGTACGTGGAAATTGAACTAGCACACCCCCAGAACCAAATCCAGTGAACCCCACCAAACTGACACTCTAAAACATATATATATATATATAGTATTTAGTATACCTAAAACAAAGAAATGACTGATGTTTGAGATAATATAGTAACTACCCTGATCTAATCAACACACATTATATGTATTAAAACATCGCTATTTACTCCACAAATATGTACAATTACTATATGTCAATTTGAAGAATAAAACAGAAAGAGGAGCACTCTATTTTGAGTTGGCAAAGCAAGTATAGTAGAGTTGCATCAACTTGTACTTAATCTATAAATTTTACTTTATGCCATCATAAAAATTTAGAAAAATAAATATCCAATAAACATCTTTTTCAATAAGCAAATACCTCTGATAAATGAAAAAATATGCCCAAATAATTATATGCAGTTTGTGACAACCATGGGAAACATACATGAATGATGACAAAGCTTTCCAGTCAGTTGGAAAAAAAAAAAAAAAAAACATACATTAAGTGGACAAATAATTGAATAAATAGGCCTTTATTATTATTCTCAAAGAAAGAATATTAACAATTCACCATAAAGAAGCATATATTAATGAAAAAATGTAAACATCCATGGTATTGCTGTCTTTGCTAAAGGATATGAGTATATAATTGTATGCCTTATATTTTAAAAATAATCTTAAGTTTAATTTTTACTGCGTAGAATGTTTACCTTGCTCACTAACTTTAGATCATGACAGATGTGCTGAACCTGCTCATACCCACTGGGGGAGACATTGGTCCTGCACAACAAGTCACGTGAATAGGCAGATTCAATGTGGAAAGGCCACCCCAGTACAGACACATCTACTGGCAGATAAGCCACATGTCTTAAATGAAGATATCCCAAGGGAAAGTCTTCACTGAACATTATGCTAGCAACAGGCTTGGGACAAGATTGTACTTGTTTAAAGTAATTTTTTGCTAATAAGTCTTTAATAAGAAAATGTCTAAGACGGGAGAACCACGGGCGTGTGATAGAGGAAAGCAGCTTGTGGAAGGGGTCCTTTAGGTGCAGGAACCTGGAGCTGACTCTCCAAGTCTCTCCAACAGCTGGTTTGGAGCTGCTGGGCATCAGCTCTCTCACTCACTCAGAAGTGGGCGTGAGGCACGTGAGCAGCTACTCCTGCAGCAGTGTGGGCTACAAACTGCCCTGCTCTGGAACCCAACAACATGCAGGCCCACTGGAGGGCCTCCTTATTCTTATGTTACATTAGGTATAAGAACACATCTCAGAATCCCTTATTCCTACCATGGGGAGGAATCAGTAGGTACTGGACATGAAGATGAAGCTGAACTGAGCATCACACTCCCGGTGCTGCAGGGAGTTTATGGTTGATGACAGACAACACAGCAAAAATAGAAACAAGGATTGATTAGCTACTTTGAGCCTTTATAGTCTTCTATTCAAACTAGGCCTCTGGAGAGAGGTAATTTATCAGAAGTGATGTTTTGAAAAGATCTTGAAGATTAAATCAGTAAAATTCCAATATATTACTTTTGTTTTTTCATAACTAAGAAGAACCCAAAGATACCCTACCTTAAATTTTCTTCTCACTTCGGCTATTTTAATTTCTATCTCCTCTACTTTATGTTTGGTTAGGTGGTAAACAGAACCGATCTGGTAAGCCTCCTTAAAGAGCTGTTTGAGCACTTCATCATTCATTGCCTTCACTCTTAACAAAGATTTTATTTCAGACTCATATTCTGCTCTATTCTTTATACTGTGAAAATAAAGCAAAAAGATCAATATGGTTATTCCAAGAAGTAGATATTGAGGCAAATATATTTAATAATAGTTAAAAAAAAAAAAAGCAATGAGTTTGTATTTTCAAAATAGCCAATGAACTCCACGTTGAAATCTCCATTTATTTATTTTTCCGTTTCCCCCCTTGGTTACCTCCAGTTGTTAGACTGTTCCCAGTCTCAGAAGGGTAAGAGCATCAGTAAACATGGCTCGGGGCATCCAGATGCTTGGCTTTCATAACATTCCAAATCCCTTCTGAATCTCTGTTCGACTTCTATAATGGTGAAACACCTGAAGAGCCTGGACGAAAACCACAGCATACAGCAGGGCAAAGATTCTCACCCTCAGCACTACTGACACTGGGGCCAGACAAGTCTCTGGTAGGGCGATGTCCTACACAGCATCTCCCTGCTAGATGGCAGCACAACTATCTCAGTCGTGACAACCAAAAATGTCCCCAGAGCTCAGTTGCTCTGGAACAAAACACCTTTCAGGCCCAATGTAGATACTCCTTATTCTTATGTGACATAAAGTACAAGAGCACAGCTCAGAGTCCCTTTTTCCAACCACAGGAAGGAAGGACTAGGTATCGAACATGTAGGACATTGCCAAAAGTTTCCTCCTGGAGGTACAAAATCATCCCTATTAAAAACCACTTGATATGATTGCCAACCCTCACTGCACTGCACACTCACCAGCAGAGCATTTAGTAAGGCTTAGTGCTTTCCAAAACTGTGATGTAACTGATCTTGGGTAAAGATCCAGTGTCACTCTCTGAAAGCCCCATACGTGACTCTAATTTTCAAACAGGAAGCAGAGTCCCACTGTTGACGACAGCAGTGTTCCCACAGCATGCATACACACGTGACTCACACAGAGAGCTTTTAAGTCTCAGATTCCCAGGCTTCCCCCTGAGGATCTGATTAAGTAGATATAGGATGTCCCTGAGAATATGCTGATGGCACTCGGTTGCAGATCATACTTTGTTCAAGCAGCGTTGCTTAAGAGGGTACAGTCATGATAAATAGGGACAATTAACTTTCCTTTAACAGAACACGGAGAAGACTGAATCAATGTGGCCAAATCAGCCAGTGATGAGCAGCACTGATCTTTCATTCATGTCTATTCCAACATAGGATGTAGGATGATGTAGAAACAAGAACAAATACACGTCTGAGGCACGCAGGAAGCATAGCTAGGCTCACCAAATAGTGTAATCATCTCCGTAGAATAGAAATGTGATTGAAAATCAAAGCAACAGAGGAGAAGCAGCAGGATCCTGGCTGAAGGTATTCTACCAGGTGAGGTTCCAGTGCCAGGTTTACTAATTCATAGCAGGGCTTTGCATGTGCGGTGCTTGCCTGTGAAAGGATCACCTCACTGCCTGAGGCTGTAGATTTGTAGAGAGCTAGGAGCTAAGCCTTGGGAAGAACCAATACTGAGACCGATCTGCCTTCTGAATCAGTAGCCACTTCAGTGTTACCCCCTATATTTTCTTAGGCTGATAACTGGGAATTTGAAAAGATCACCATAAATGGCAGACTTTAGAGACTGGTGGTTTGAGATCAAGCAACAGCAGAAAGAAGCAATGATAAACCTTTAATTGGGAAGATGTGTGTATGATGGAGAGAGGGATGTGAGTGTATGACCAAGAAAGGACGAGTGAGAGGGAGAGGTGGGGGAGAGAGAGCAAGAGAGAGGGAGGGAGGGAGAGAGAAAGAGAGAGAGATGCTTATTTAGAACAGGATACTTTAACAAAAAGATGTAAGACATATTAAGAAATACCTTGTTTCAAAAGACCCAGCAATTAGATCATGAATTTAATCCACTCTTAATAATTATTAGTTTTATAAAACACTTTAACAAAGAACCTGAAGCACATATATTTAAATTGCTTAACATGTAAGTGAATAACTACTACTATAAAAGAAAAAAAGGGACACAGCGAAATAAAACAAAAATTGGTAGACATCTTTTTTGATGTGCTAAGCCTTGGTCTGCATTTGATAATAATGGTCACAGTTAAGGGGGAAAATAAAAAAGGTATCTTAAAAGAAAAACAAAAAAATGGGAATGAACAATGGAAATTGTTTTGGAATAGACCTAAAGAAATAGAACTTTAGATTATTAGCTAGGAGTAAAGTACTAAGAAATTAACCCAAAATGTAGTGCAGCATGGGTGTGTAAGAGTGTGTGCATGCATACACAACATTTGTGTGGCTTGCACCCACATATAGAGTGGGTACACCTGTGAGTCCATGGGGGTGTAAGTTTGTGTACACATGAATATTTGTGTCTATGTAATTTATGTGTTTGTTATGTGTTTATCTGGGCAAATGCGTATTTGTATATGTATATATGCATGTATATGTGTATGTTTGTATATGTGTCCTGGTGAACACATACACAATTCATGCTTGAAGTGGAGTGTGTGTGTGTGTATGTGTGTGTGTGTGTGTGTGTGTGTGAAGCAACATCCCTTTTGATTTACATAAAGAACAATGTTGAGGAAATTTGTTGTGGGAAGAGTAGAGGACTCTCTAGGCTAAAATAAAAAACAGAACTACAGACCAGATGACACAATGGGTTTTCAGCACTGAATTTTACAAAAATAAAAAATAAAACTACACCTAAAGGTAGTATAAAACATGAGAATATTAAAAATACAGAAAAAATAGAGAGGAACTATACTTAAAAAAGACATGTACGTTGATGTCACAGATGGCAGAAGAAAATGATTCTCTTCAAAGCTAGGGGAAAATAAATGCCAAGCTAGAATTCCATACATTGCCAAATTATTATTTAAGATTGATGAGCGAAATCAGTGTAGGAGAAGAAAATTTCCCACTTAGCTCTCATTAAAATAACATGGAGGGGAGAGAGAGCGAGAGAGAGAGAGCACCAGTATCCCCATTGTTCTATAGAAAGAATAAAAATAAGGAGATTTGGGGCAAAGAGAAAGTCAAGGCTAAAGACTAAAGAATCCCTTCAGACATATAGAAAGTAAACCAAAAGGGGAAACACGAAGGTATAAGAACAGAAATAAATGAGAAATATTTGAAATATGAGGGCTGTCCTAAAAGTATCCAGCCATATACTATGGAAAATAGAGACATACATGGCTGGATATTTTCTGGAAAGCCCTGGTAGGCACTGATTGTGACACTGTATTGTTTGAAAGTAAAACTAAGAATCCAGGCAACTACAAAAAGTGGGATAAATGTAAATAGTAATTAATTTTTTTGCTAAATAGGGGTCCGAAAGTTGATATGTTAATTTCTTTTTATAATTCTGCATTTTTCTTTATATATTTTGAAAACATATAGTCAAGAGGCATCGAAATGAATTATTATTTCATTCTTTTTGGATTACTTATTTTATAATCTTTTACCTTATTTCTTCATGATTTTCACATTATATTATATTTCATGAGATTAATGTTGTTGTATCAATGTTTATTTTTGGTATTTTCCATAGTAATTAATTTTTTGCTAAAATAGGTATGTGTAATTCTCAGGATGATAATACAAAAATAAAAGAACTTAAGGTAGATCTACCATTTGATCCAGAAATCCCACTGCTGGGCATATAACCAAAGGATAAAAGATCATTTTGTAAAAAGGATACCTCCACTCAAATGTTTATTATAGAGTAATTCTCAATTGCAAAAACAACTCAAGTGCCCACCAATAATATCTAAATGGATTAATAAAATGTGGTATATGTGTACCATGAGTACTACTCAGACATAATGAACCGGACTTCTAGCATCTTTTGTGACAATCTGGATGGAACTAGAAACCATTCTTCTGAGTAAAATATCACAGGAGTGGAGAAACAAACACATGTGCTCATTACCAAATTGGAACTAACTGATCAACACTGAAGTGCACATACGGAAATACATCTGAAGGAAAATCAAGCTGTGGGGAGGCTGGCTGCAGGCGAGGGGTAAATCCACACTATTGGGTACAGTGCACCCTATCTGAGTGAAGGACACAGCTATAACATTTACTCAATCTGTACAAGAACAAAGTCTGTAAACAAAACATGTATATCCCTTCATATTCTGAAATTTATAAAAAAGAAAAAATGAAAGTTAAATAACTCCAGATTTCATTAGAAATGTTTATAATTATCTAAACATGTTTCAAAATTAGTGTCACTCTTAAGCTTGTAATACAAACCTAATGTAACTATCTAAAGTACACCTATTAAAATCATCAGATTATATTTAAAAAACAGGACTTAGTTCTCCCTGCAAGAGGAAAGACCTAAGACTAAGCTACTCAGGAAATATGGAAATAAACATTGGTGCTGCAACATGAATCTCATGAAATATAATTTAATGTGAAAATCATGAAGAAATAAGGTAAAATAGATTATAAAAGAAGTAATCCAAAAAAGAATGAAATAATAATTCACTTCAATGCCTCTGACTATATGTTTTCAAAATATCTAAAGAAAAATGCAGAATTATAAAAATAAATTAACATATCAACTATCGGACCCCTATTAAAACATCATAGGAAAAAGGATCAAGAAGATGTGTAGGAAACAAAATTATAGCTGAAGCATTTTGGTACTGAAAACCAGCATGGGTCATCAAATTGGAAAGTCTTAGTGCTAAATGGGATAAATCAATCTCTCTCTCTCATACACACACACACACACACACACCCCATCACTAAACACTGAAATGTGAAAAGAAATAAAAGAGAAAATTCTAAAGTTTTCAGATAGAATAGACAGATTGTGTATAAGGAAATTTTATATAAACTACCATCAGATATCTTAGCCAAGCAAAACTAAATGAAAGCAAACAACAGAAGAAAATCTTAAATGAATGAGAAAATTGATCATAGATCCAGAATATGACACTCTGAGAAAAGTCTGTTTGGAACAGGTTGAATTCAGAATGAAATCTGAGTTCCTAGAAACAGGAATGTTTATTTTGATAAGATTTGCTGTAAAGAAGAGAAAGACAAGCAGAGGGCAGGACTAAGGTTTGTGCTGCGTTTGCTTATTCTGTAACATGAGCAATATTATGCACTGTTCCTATGCTGTTAAAGAGAAATGATGATGAATGGGAAAGAGGAGATACCGTATATACTCGAGTATAAGCCGAGTTTTTTCCGGCACAAAACTTGTGCCGAAAAATCCGAACTCGGCACAAATTTTGTGCCGAGAAAACTCGGCTTATACTCGAGTATATAGGTAATTCCTGTTGTGTGCAAGTAAACCAGTAACAGAAAGAGGTAAAATGTGGGTGATGTGAGGATTAGGATTGAAGAGAAGGAGAAGAAGCAATCATGAAAAAGCTAAATTGTCTAGAAATGTCTTGGCAGTGCTGAGTATCACATAAGATTTGTAGTCTTAGAATTTAAGTTTTACTCAGAAGCAAATTCATTGTAATGCTAATGAAACTTAAGGGCGAGGGCCTCTAGCTGGCCCAGCCCCTTTCAAAGTCCTTCAGTCCTCAATTTGACTGTTCTAGCAGTGTTTTCACGTGATCATACATGTTTTTAAGTTCAGAAAAACAAGATACTTTAACGATGATTATGAACATTCTCTTTCTTATATAATGTATACTTAGTAAAGTGTTACTCAAGTAACTAGGGAAGTTTGTATTCATAATACTATATCTTTTTTTTTTTTTTTTTTTTAAGAGAGACAGAGTCTCAAGCTGTCGCCTTTGGTAGAGTGCCATGGCATCATCATAGCTCATCAACTTCCAACTTTTGGGCTCAAGCCATCTGTTTGCCTCAGTTTTTCTGTATTTGCTAGAGACAGAGTCTCACTCTAGCTTGGGCTGGTCTGGAACTCATGAACTCAAGCAATCCACCCACCTCAGGCTTCCAGAGTGCTGAGGTGATTACAGGCATGAGTCACGTGTATTCTTTTTCATAAATTGCCCCCAATGCTATAAACTCTAGGGCCTACCGGACCAGGATCCCTCCCAGGTGCAACTAATTAGTACAGCCATGTTCTACTTCAGCCACATTCAGCTAAGAAAAGTTCTACGACATAAGCTGCTGGTTTAGTTCAGTGATGGGGCTTTTGAAGTCAGAGAAACAGGTCTTGAATGTTATTTTAAAGTGCTTATATTGACCCTTTGTAACTAAATTTTGTAAAACCGGAAAGAAGGACAAGTAAGTAGATAGCCAAATAGAGTAAGGATGACAGAATGCGCATGTCAGTGAGAGAGGGTACTAGTGTAGGAAGCAAGCTGAAGAGAGAGGGGTTGGCTATCAGAGGACGGGGTCTTAACATTGAGACTGGGACGTGAGTTCATTCTCGGAAATGACAAAATCTAGAATAAAACTATAAGGAAGGGCAGTTGGTGTAGGAAGAGAGAAAAAGCTGTTGAGAACGAAGAGGCCTAAGCCCTGAGAATCCAGGTTCTTGCATGAATTATATATACACCAAATTCATGTTTGCATTGCCTCTGCAGACTCAAAGAATAGGAATGGGGAGTGTAGTTTATTTATAATTTTTAAGTCCTTTTTAAAAGGTCTAAAATAGGCTAATGTATGGGTGAGTAGTTTATTTCCAATGATGAAGATACCATTTTTGATGTGACATTTTTATACTTTTCTTAATGGCTTCAAAATGAAAAAGAAATCAAAATGGTTTAAGAATATTCACTCAAAAGTTTGTTGTGAGATGATGAAAGAAAATGGTTTTCTACTTCTGTGAAGTAACTCAAATTGATAGGTTGGTGAGATACAGTTAAATGGGTATGAAAAACATAGTACCCTGTGGATTCATTCTAAGGATTCCAGGCTATTTAGGAACTTCAATAACATTCTAATGGCTATTTCTACAAATAAATCATCATCCTGTTATCTTCTGACAAACACATTTTATGAAATATATCAATATATCTTTCCGGTGTTCAATAGCTTCTTTGCTCCTTTGCCTTAATATCAACCCCATCTTGGGATCACTGCAGTCTCACTGCAGGTGTCTTGCTTGAGTACAGGAGAGCATTTAGAAGTAGATTTTCAGAATATTTTACACAGCTTGAATATAAAAAAAATGACTATATAGAATTTCATACCACACAGTTAACTTCAAGCAAACTAAATCTAAATTAACCAATTTCAAATCCTTTATAAATGAGTTCATTTTGCTTGACTTAGGTTGTTGAAGCTTGTCTATCATGTGGATAAGAAATCAAGGGAAATTGTTTGCTCAAGTCAAATGTCACAAATGTAAAGGGTCTGTTTCTAATGGCTGCTGGTTGGTGTGAAAGACAAGATTATTAAACCACACATTGCTTATACAGGTAAATAATCATATATCCTCATCTTCATCATCACCATCATCAAAAGATCAAGCAAATATTTGTGTTCACAGGGTAACAAATACAACCTCTATCTTTTAATGTCGGCATTTTTAAGGTGAACAATATATAAGCAATAGATTATATATTAAAGAATTATGTAGCATATTTAAATAGCATAACAGTCTTGAAATGGCATCACATGGTGAGATCCTGGTGGAATCTTTGTGTACATAATGTTCCATGTTAGGGAAGTTTTGTTTGTGGGTATTCACTAGATTTATTTTTGGACTTCAGGAAAAAGAGAAGCTGGATCTAAGAGAAAGGTGACTCAGATAAATGGCAGAGTAAAAGAAGGACAAATAAACAAACAAAGGGTAGAGGAAGAGGAGTGGAACAGTTCTGAGAAAAACAATGGATATATCCGAATGCAGAGATGGAGAATTCAGGTTTTGATATTTTTTTGGAGTAAAAAATTTTGTATTGAAATCTTCTGCAATGTGCCAGAAATAGAAATTAAGAATTACTCAGCAGAAGAATGAAGGCAAGGTTGCTAGATGAAAAGAATAGAAATTTTGAACTCAGTTAGATTTATATTTAAATTCTGATTGCTCCATAGTGGAGATGGTTCCATACTCAATTTCCTTAACTGTACGATTAGCTTAATAACAGTTATTATCAAAGTTGTTATAATGTTTAAATATAAATAAATTGAAGGTAATATATGCCTACCACTTACCCACACTGAATAACACAAATTATTCAATAATTTTTTTTTATTAATTAAAATAGTATTTAAGAATAGCATAGAGCTTTATACTAATTTCTGGTTTAGTGAAATGGAACATAATGAGAAGGCAAAAGTACCAAAAAGGTAAATAACCATTAAAATTTCTTTGCAGTGGAAAGAGACCTCCCAAGTGGAGGCACAGAGAATAAGAGCACAGAGATACAAAGGAACAGAGGAAGACCTGAGGATACTTGTGCATCAGCTCCCAATAATTCACCATGTCATTTATTCAGCACCTTTTGAGAAACACACACCCACCCGCACTCAGTGCCTGAAAACCCAAGAGGAAGAAATAATACACAAACCTGCAGTAACTGTACATCTATCATCATACGGTGCTACGAGAGAAGTGTGTGGAGGCAGACAGCGTTAGTTAAATGGATACTTTTTGAGCATTGATTATAGTCAAGTGCTGTGCTAGGTGACTGAGATGTAAAGATGAATTAAAACAAAGACTTCCGGTTTATACTCAAAGAAAGAAAGGATGGATGGAAGGAAGGAAGGGAGGGAGGGAGAGGAGGAGGAAGTATAAAAGAAAGAAACAACAACAAAACAGATTCCCATAGAATAGGCACAAGAATGAAAGAGGCACTTAAAACTTTTGGTTTGTGGATAGGGGAAGACAAATGACCAAGAAGGCAAACTTCTGGGAATAATATCTGAGCTATCAAGGCAAGGTTGCAATGATCATCAGATTAAAAAGAAGGGGAAGAGGAGGATGGGAAGGAAGAGGAGGAGGAGAAAGAAAGGGCAGGGGACAGAATTCCAATCAGAGCAATTCCAGAGACCAAGGTTGGAGCTCCAAACACTATTAGTTTGGACACTTACATTTTTGAATCAGCTAGAACATAAATATTGTTGGTTTCAATGTGATTTGTTTGTCTCTTTTAAAACTATGTTGACATTTAATTTCAATGTGACAGTGCTGAGAGACGGGAGGAGTTTGAATCATGGGGCGGATCCCTTATAAATGGCTTGTTGCTGTTCTCACACTCTACACGAGATCTTCCTTTGGCAAAAAGGATTAGTTTTCATGGAAATGGATTAACTCCCATAAGAGTGGGTTGTTAGAATGCTCTGATGCCCCTCTGGTTTTGTCTCTAGGTATATGTCACTTCCCTTTCACCTTGTGCAGCAAGAAATCCCAAGCCAGAAGCCAGGGCCACTCCCTAGAACTTCAGGCCTGCATGTAACCTAATAAACTTCCCTTCTTTAGAAACATCCTAGCCTCAGGTATTCTGTCATATTTTAACACAAAATGGACTAAGGAAACGATCATAGAAAAAAATGATAGGAGATGAGTCTGGAGGTTAGCAGGTGACAATTTACAGCGTCTAATCTATCAGTTTGGGAGCCTGGACTTTATCCTACAGCTGGTAGGGACCCTACGCAACATTTTTAAGCTGCCAAAAACAAATAATGATTCATTATTTGTAAATACATTTGTGCCAGTGGGATTAGATGTAAGTGTTCAAAATTGTAATGAGCTGGACCAGTTGGAAGCCTGCTTAATATTCCAATCAAGAGACAATGAGGGCTCTGTTTATAATAATCGGTAATTGAAACAGAGAGAAAGGAAAATACATGCTCAGTGGAGAAATATTTAAAAGGTAGACCTCGTTGAAGTTGGTAAGATGTTGGCTGTGAGCCAGGACAGAGGGATTTAGAATGTTTGAAACAGGCAGATGACAGTGCAGCGTGTGTGCTGGGAAGACAGCAGATATTCAAAGTGAGATTGTGGGGGAGAAAAAGAATGTGGAGTGAAATTAAAAAAAAAAAAAAAGTATATCATATTAAAATTATGAGAGTAGGTGAAATTCCTGGGACAAGAAGTATAGTAAAATTGTATGTGGGCTGAAAGTAGAACCGGAAGTGGAAGGTAATCTGTGGCACTTTCACACTTTGGCCCTGCCGCACAGTCACGTGAGCCCCTTTGGATTTCTCAAAAGACAGCTCCAGGGTGTTAAAGGACCGGGAGAATGGCACTCTGAATCTCAAAAAACGGACAGTATCAAAGAAGGCAAACACAAGAATGAGTGGGCCACAGGCAAAAAGAAAAAGAAAAGGCATGCAAGAGAACTAAAAATAAAACCTAATGGATTTGGGAAGAAAGGTCTTTCTTGCCCTTAAGTAAGATAAATTTTGGTAGCATGTGGATTTCCGAAGCCGGGCTGCCATGGGCCAAAAAGTGATTAATAGTCAAACAAATACTACTAATAATGTGGCAAATGTTGCTAACTATGTGAGAATTTTAAGGAGAATAAAAGGGAATTACTCAGTGATTGCTAAAGGTGCAAACAGGAAAAAGCAGAGATTTCATTTTTATGTAGGAAGAGGATTAATTATGTCTACAGGCAAAAAAGATAAGGAAGGGGAAAAGGTAATGAATAGAGATGTCAAAAATAGAAGTGATATGAATAAAACTATGTCCTGAACAGGCCAGAAGAGGTTGATACCAATAGCACAGACAGAGTCACTGACCTTGAAACAAAAAGCACCATTTACCCTGTGAATTTAAAGAGGTAGGGAAGTTATTTGCTGATACTGACAATGTAGTGTAGACAATACATTGTTTGACAAAAACCATGTCATGACTTCAGTCTCTCCTGCCAATATGAGTCAGCTATAGCATAAATACATTCAGGTTTTATTTCTGAGTTTATCTTGTGGGGGATTTATTGTGATGTCTGAATCTGATCATTCACAGTATTAAAAATTATAGTATCTGCCGTTATCTTTCTGAATGTTGCTTTCCCCGTTCCCTCCTTTCCTTATTTTATTTTCCACAGCTCTTAATATTTCTTCTATATTTTTTCTCTTTTCCTTTCTGTGCTACATTATGGCTTCTGCTTTATATTTTTAGATAGACTGGTTATTTTCCCTCCATCTCAATCTGCTACTAATTAATGAAATATTTAGTAGAAATGAATCCATTTTTCATTTGTACGAGTTTTGTTGGGCTCTTTCTCAAATACCCGTGCACTATTTCAATAGTGTTCTATTCATTTGGTTTGTTCCCTTTAACAATTTAAAACTTACTTAGTTAGAATGGATAAAATAAATTCTATTATCTGAGTTTTATAATGATGCTATTATTTGAAATTCTTGGGGGATAAAGATATGTGTATTATAATTTTGTGGGCTCATTGCTAAAAGCCTTACTTCATCTATGAATATCTTTGGTGGTCTCAATCTGTAGTTTTTTTGTTGAGAGTAGGGGCGTCCAACCTGTGGCCCATGGGCTGCATGTGGCCCAACACAAAATCATAAACTTTTTACAACATTATGGGATTTTCCTGCGATTTTGTGGTAGAAGCCGATAGCATGGTTCTCGAGTATAAACTTTGTAGACAATGTCATGCACAATGTCACATACAATAAACGTACATGTGCTCTCACTATATGCACGTGTGGCTTCAATTTTATGGCAGCATGTGGCTTCCAATGTGTTATGCTCCAAGGGACGATAGTGAAATTAACACCATCAGACATTACTTGTGTTTGTGGTGACTTGATGTGGCAGCAACTATCAATGATATTTCACCCTACCATTGCAACGTTAGCTATTTCATGTTATTTAGAAGTCAGCTAAGCCTTCTGATTAGATTAGTAGTGGTATTTTCACACTGTGGCCCTGCCTCACATATCACCTGCTGCATTTCAGGATTGGCCCTCTGCCTTGCCCTGCATCAACAGTGAGATGTGGAAGAGCCCAAACCTTGTTTTCTCTTTTCCTGTAAAATAATTTTTATAATAAAAGTAAATATAGTCCCTTATCTATTATTATTTTTTTAATCCCAGTCTGGCTTCTACAATATCTCAAAACAATAGAACCCTCAAAAAGAAAAATTAAAGGTGAAAGAAAGATAGTTCAATAAAAAGTGGACAGATGAATACTCTCTTTTGTTGAGGCAAATAGTAAGGCACTCTGCTTAATTTGTGGGGAATTTGAGCAAGTTTTCAAAGGCTATAATTTGAAAAGGTCGTATATACAAAAAGATGCTGCCAAATTTGTTACATGTGAGGGATTGTGGCATATGGACAAAGAGCAGAATTGAAAAAAAGTCTTAAAAAAGTTAAAACTCAGACGGATTCCATTGTAAGAGCTAATTATGTAGCATATTTG
The DNA here is from genome assembly GCA_963574355.1 of Loris lydekkerianus. Lineage (NCBI taxonomy): Eukaryota > Metazoa > Chordata > Mammalia > Primates > Lorisidae > Loris > Loris lydekkerianus. The sequence goes on from CAUYPK010142748.1 coordinate 20,265, forward strand.
GTAGCAGAAAAAATCCAAACCATTTAGTACTGGTGAGTTTTTAAGCAATGCACGGAAAGCACAGAAGATATAATTTTCCCAGAAAGAAAGGGGGACATTTCTAAAATCATTCTGGCTCACTAATTATAGGGAGCCAAATTGAAGAAACTGGAAAATCGAAAGAAGTTTGGAGAATAAAGCTGCTAATTGTAAACTTTATGCTTTGGTGATGGATGACAGCACTGATGCCACAAATGTGGCTCAATTTGGCATTTTTATTAGAGGTATTGATGACGAGTATAATTTCACTGAAGAAATGGCTTTAGTGCCTTAAGAGGTACAACTAAATCAAGAGATTTATAAAAAGCCATAAAAAATATGTTAAAGTGATTTTCTTTGTCCATTGTCAACATTTCTGGTATAATTACTAGTGGTGCTCCTGGTGATGGCAGGTAAAAGAAAGGGACTTGTGAAATTGATAGAACATGATACAGATTGCCACCTAAAACTCACATTTCATGAAGTGTCACTGCAAAATACATCAAGAAAATTTATGCCCAAAACCTTTAAAAAATGGATGAAGTCATGCAAATTGCTATAAGACTGTGCTTTTGGTAAGAACCAAGGGACTGAATGATCAATGATTGCAGAAATTCCTTAAAAATATCGATGCTGGGTATGCTGAAATCATTTACTTTTCGGCAGTAAGATGGCTAAGTAGAGGCCAAATGTTATAAAGATTGTATTGTTGCATCATGTTATGAAGTCATTTCTGGTATCAAAAACCAAATTTGTGCCAGAACGTGATGATGAAAACTGGCTTACACATTTAGCATTTTCAAAGACTTTCTGAAAAGGCCACTGCACAATTAGGATTATGATGTAAGGACTTTTTTTTGCTTCTTTGAGGTAGCATATATGAAAATTATGTAAGGAATTCTTTTTTGTTGTTGTTGTTGTTTTTGCTCATCAGCTTTATTTAGTGTCTGTATTTAATGTGTGGCACAAGACGACTCTTCCTTTTTTGCCCAGAGAAGCCAAAAGATTGGATGCTCCAGCATAGAGACTATACAAGCAGAGAAAAGTAACTTTTCATTGCTCACTTCTTGGTTAGGGCCTTCCAATATCACAGGAATGGTGATATTGGATACAGAAAACATGTAAAAAGAGGCCGGGTAGGAAGGTTCTCACTGTTTTCCTCTGTCTCGAGGCCCAGACTTTGATAGAGACCTACTTTCTTGTCTTCGTCTTTGCTGGTATGTTTTTTTCTTGTCCATCCATTCAAGGACCTTACTTCATCCAGTTCCCTCATCTGCACAAACCCATGGTCCATAACCTATTATTTTTTCTTTTTGAAGCCAATAAAATTCAATCTTCTTGTTTACCACGTTAAGCAAGGCCACTCTGCCATCCATATTTTCAGGGTGGCCAAGTATCAGCCGGGAATTTCACCTGCAGTTGTTCAATTACTTTCATTGCACTTGCCCCTGGGGATTTCGACTGTCCCAGAGCTCATCAGTTCATTTAAAAGATACATGCCCTGTTTATGCCCCATTTATAGCAAATTTTGTAGCATTTTGTAGCAAAAGACTTTCATATTCTCTCTCTCTTATCCAGATTTCAGATTGCAAAAAATGTAAATACTCATTACTGGTCTGTGTGCACCATTGTTAGACAGCTCGTCCTGTCCTAGGTTGAACAGTACGCCTCTGTATTTGTCTTTGGTATCCCCCTCATCCTGGCCTGTAAACCTTTGTATTGAATTGTTACTTCTCATTTCCATTTGAACAGCTCACGGGAATCTAAAATTCAATGTAGCCCAAGGAGACATGTCTTCTTTCTCGAACTCTCTTCCCCTTTTCTCCATGCCCCTGGCTAGCTCAGCAAGCAGCCTGCCCATCCCTCCTTTCTTCACATCAGCTATTTCCTACCACTTAAACTGCAAATCCTCTAAGTCATCATTGTCATAATATTTTTTTGAACTACCAAAAAAGCTGTCCTTCACTAAACAGTCCATGTGATTTTTCTAAAGCATATAATTATGAAAATACTTTACATTTTTATGCTTTTATCCTAGCCCACTTAGAAGCTTTTAGCATCTGTGCCCTGTCTGCCTCACCGACATTTATTTCCATTAATGACCCCTCTCATATGCAGTTTTCCAGCAAAACAGATTTCCAGTTTGTTCCAGAGTGTACAGAATCATTATCCATGCCAGGGTTTCTGAATTTTCTATTCCTTTTGCTCAGAACTGTCTTCCCGAGACCTGCTGGAGACAGCCCTGTCTTCTTCATTCAAGCTCGATTCCAATATTACCTTCTTAAAGAGGTTGGCTGAATGTCTTTGCTAAAGCAGAGCACCCCCCCCACCCCCACCCCCACACACAATTTTCCCCCGGCCTATCACTTTAGCCAATGTTATCTTCCTCAAAAGAGTATCAGTGACTGAATATTTATTTAAGCATAACTTTATTAGCTCACATGTTTATATATGTTCCCACAGGAGAGTATAAACTTAATGTCGTCATCACATAAAACTGTGTTGGACACAAGGCAGGTCCTCAGGACCTTAAGACACACACGTGCTCAGGAACACACATGCTACAGAGCAGCACATATGCATTGCACGTGTATATTTTTATAGTATATATTTAGTCATAAGTATAACTTTATAAAACTAATATATTAGTCATAGAGTTATAAAATGCTGTTTAGAGGTATATTCAAAAGGAAGTAAAAATAAAGATGAAGTCATTTTTCAGATACGCCAGTAGATGATAAAAATCACAGACCTTTATGTTAATGTTTGTATCTCCTGTAATGTAATAGGCTACGCATAGTATAATAAAAACGAGTATTTTCTACTGAAAATATTATGTAACGTGCATCTAATGCATGTTAACAATGTGTCAGGCACAAAGATAGTTCTTGAGGATCAAAAAATGGAGGGCAATACGCACAGTTCCTACTTGCAAGTTGAGTAGTGGGCATGCGGACATTACAAAAAAAAACCATGTATTTTATCTTTTTCACGTTATATGTGAAAACATCACTAAATCCGTATTATTTTTAAGAGAAAAAGTAATGAAACAAATTTTATATCTTCTTGCAGGACTTATAGAAAGCCACAGAAATAAGGTTTTACAAATCCCAGGGAATCATAATCATTAACAGATGGGCAGCTGTAGTCTGGAAGGTACTGTTAGCTTCCTTCCTGTATTTCTCATTGTATTATTAGGCCACTAAGTATGGCTTCTATAATAATTACCGTTGTCTTTTTTCTTTTTTTTCTCCATACATATACATGTGTTTATTTGGTTTCTACTTTTTGCCTTCACAAAATTATAGAGGCTTAAAATATAATAACAGTAACAATGTTTAAGATAAGGACTAGAAACAAAAGCCTCGTAAAGAACGAGTGAAGATAAATACATTCGGAAAAGAAATCAGATCATTGCTGATGATTGCTGACAATCAGATGATGGTTTTCTTGAAGAATCACTGATGGCAGGTAGTTTCATATGTACATTGTATGTGTGTGTATGTATTTATATACGTATATAAAATATGCTACATATATTGCAGTTTTAGAACCTACTTTAAGGTCTGAATATAATATGAATTTAATAAATGATTAACAAATGACTAAATGCATTTTAGTTGGACTGAATTAACAATTTATGTAATTTAGTGTTTATTTTTAAAGTACCATTTCGTTGCAGCAGAACAGAAGAATGTATACGTCAAAAAGTATAGCTCAATACCTATTTCGTGTGAACGTGAAGGTAATGGTAACACCTGCGTTCAGATGAAATGAAAAGTCGCTCATGGCCAGAAGCCTCTACTGCCTGCTCTCCCAGTCACAACCAGCCAACAGGAACCGTAATCTTGACAACTGTCCCCATGCTGCCTGTTTTCAAACAGGATCATAGAGCTTATCTTTTCATCTTTTGCTCAATATCATGTTTGAGAGACTCACCCACATTGTTGTAAGCAGCTGGAATCTGTTCATTCTCATTGCTCTAATCTAGAGAATTACTTTGTATGAATGTTACATTTTATTTATCCATTCCACTCTCCTGTTCATTTAAGTGCATTATAGCTTGTAACTGTAAAAAATAACATTGTTGGGGACATTCTAGCAAGTGACTTTCCATGCCTGTGGTATGTTTTACCATTTGATACATACCTAGAAGTGAAATGTACTTAAATCTGTAGTAGATACGTAGTACATTATGAAAGTTTTGAGACACACAAAAAACAAGATACATAAAATTTTTGCAGACAGAAACAAATAAAGCCCTGCCAGCAATACTGATACCCCAGGGAAACTTGCCCAGGTGATTCAGAAAGAACACTGTCCCCCGTGTTTATTGGAAGTGAAATAATCTTCTTTAACATAGTCTTTCTCAAAATAGTGACCAACACAGTACTAAAATATTTTGCAATGTTGTACAAAATTCCACTCACCCTGGCTGTAAACATTCTGGTTATTCAGCTTTCCTAGTCAAACCTAAAGTATTAATAGTGTTGCATTTTAGACATTCAAATGAATATGGAGTAGCAGCTCATTGTGGTTTTAGTTTCTATTTCCTGATTACTGAAATTAAGTACTTTTTTAAGACCCTCTTTTGTGAAGTGACCGTTCAAGTCTTTGCCCATTATCATATAATTTACTTTTTCTTTATAAATTTTTAATTATTGTGTATTTATTGTTATTTTATATTTATCATTACATATTTTATTATTTGTTACATTTTCTTTGTTGATTTATTGGACTATTGATTTATCTTCACATTGATAGGCATATAGGTTACAAATATCTTTTATCAGTTTACATTTTAATTGACTTAATGGTACGTTTATTCATCAGGTATTTTTTTTTTCTCCCTTTACAATAGTATTTCCCTGCTTAAGAAAACTTTGCTTAACCTATATTTATTAGGATATTTTTGACATTTTCTGTTAGGATTTTTTATTGTTTTGTGGTGGCACGTAGGCCATTTGTAAAGGCTACTCAATCTCTAGTACACTGCGAAGGCTCCCTGCTCACCAATCACGAGCACGCGTATGTTCGGGTCCAGCTCTGGACTTTCTGCTCAGCTTCACTGTCTATTTATCTACCCTTGTACCATAACAAGTATTTTTACATATCGAGCCTAGTTTAATTTTTGAGAAATGATACAGTAATTTCTCAAGTTTACTTTTTTTCAACATTGTCCTAAGGTTTTATGTTTGACTTTCCATATACACTTTAGAATCAGTTTTTAAATTTTCTCATATGCCCACATGCACACAAACACAAAAGTTTGCTAAGAATTTGTTTGAGATTACATAAACATATTTAGAATGGAAGTGAATCCTCCATTTCCTACCCTGTATTGATTTATACCTTCTGTAATTTCCCTTAACAATATCATATATGGTCTTCCATGTAGAGTTACTTTATATCTCTTGCAAGATTTATTACTTGGATTTGATGTTTTAAAATTATATTGCAAGAGGTATTTTTTAAAATTCATTTCCAATTGATTTCTGTTGTTATTTATTGATGTTTCAATTTTCTAGTTGCCTCATACTTGGACAGTAATACATAATTTAATTTTTATATGATCTTTTTTACATTTACTTATATCATAGAGGTGTTAATCCCCGTGAATACTCACTTTAAAATTAACCTGCCTAGACATTTTGTTAAATAATTACTTTATTATTTTATCAAATACTATTACATTAGGAATTTAGTTATCTTAACAAAACTTTTACTTATTTGACTAAAATTTATTATTTACTCATCACTGGATTCTATTGAAATTTTACTTATCCTATTTTCTATTTATGTCATTTTAGTTGTATTCATGTTTAAATTTCTAATGAATGAGGGCATTTCTCCTTATATTTTCTAGGCAGGTATTAGTTGTTTCATTACTAATTCAGCCACAGATTAGGAGATAGGAGTCTATAATGGCCATTAACTGAGTTTCCTGATTATGCCCTACCAGATAATGGGGAAAACTCTCATGTTGTTCTGATTTACGGCCTACTGCTATAATTTCCCCTACAAAAGTTCTATCTATAAAAATTTCAAATGTTTAAGGAGTAAAGAAATAAACATGAATATATTCTTGTTTGACAATTTAAAATACTTCTACATTTAATGTCTAACAGGTATCTGCATCAATATCTTTCCACAATTTCAGACCATAAATAAAAGTGATTTCTAGACACTTACACTGGTATCATGCCGTACACAATTCCCCATCGAACATATCAATAATATCCCTCCAACCTTTCTTTTTTCCTTCTATACATTTTTCATTTAATCTCTGGTGCCACCATTAAACTAGTTACCCAGACCTTAACTCATCCACATAGCACTAAAATGACAACTGCAGAAGGAAATTCTAATCACTTCTCTCTTTTTTTTTTTTTTTTGCAGTTTTTCGCTGGGGTTGGGTTATGGGGCCGGCACCTTACTTCTTTGAGTCACAGGCACCACCCATCATATGACTTTCTTTAGTGGATTTCTATACCCTCAGCTGAGTCTAACACTTTAAAATGATTCATTATCTGATACTGTAGCTTTAGAACCTCAATGTATGCTCCTGATTGCCTGCCACATACAAACCTAAACTACCTACAGAGAGAGAGAGAGAGAGAAAGAGAGAGAGACCACACACAGGTCAAATCACATACTTGCTTTAAGCTCCAGGTACACCAGAAATGTGGTTCTATGAACCCACTCGTGTTAAGTATGCTTTAACAGCCATTTTAACATTAGGAATACTATCTGTGATTGTTGTTATTGGACTAATATATTGAGCACATATGAGTTTAATATCATATTTAAACATTCACTAAATATCAGGCAAATTGCATTTAGTCAGATTAAATTGCACAAAGTAAGACCAAGCAAAAAATCCTGAAGATGGATATAGAAAGTCAGTCTTCAAATTCTAGCCATGCTTAGCTGTTGAACTTGAGAAAAGCCACTTTTGTCTCTTTGAACACTGAGTTCTTCATTTCCTATTTGGAAACACACATGAATTATTTAGAAAAAGCAAAATTCAAGAGAGGGTGTATAAATATTCAGCCTCACTAGTATTCAAAGAAATAAAGTTCAAAACATTATTGAAAATGTAGTTTTTCATTTGTCAGGTCAAAAGAGAGTTTCTAACAACTATAGCACTCCACATTAGCACAGATGCAGGGGAGGAAAAGTGTATACACTGCTCAGCCTCCTCAAAAAAGCACAGACTTTCAGTAGAAATATAATACACTTGGGCTACTTATAATACTTTTAATCACCTTATATATCTGCTTCATGCTGAGAAAGATTTCGGAACAAAAACACTGACCTCCACGGTGTTTATAACATGTAGCAAAATAAGAACTTAAATTGGAGCGATTATTAGAAAAATCATAGTTCATGGATGTAATAGTCTTTTATCCAGATATCTAAATGATATATTTAAAACTTTTTAATAATGCCAAAATATTCTAGCATGTTTGGAATAAAATCATAACTCATTTGGTTATTAATTAAAGAAAAACAAATCAGTAATATTTTAATAGTTACCTCTATTGATTGAAATGAGTTTAGGGTTTTAATCTTTGTCCTTTTTTGTATTTTCCAAACTTTTAAAACAAATATGCATTATAATTATAGCGTTAAATAGATCATAAAAGACACCACTGCCCTTAAGGCACTGGACATTTTGGTATGATGGTGCTTGGTTTATCATAGTTTACAAAATTAAAAAAACAAAAACAAAAACATAGTCTAAAGCATACCAAGAAACAGAAGTTGAAAAACATAATCCCGCTCATAAACATAAAGCTGAAACAATTAACTTTATCCTAGGACTCAAAGAGTTTCTGGAAATAGTTTTCAGAAGAAAATGAATTACACACAATAAAAATAGCAACGAATGCGTGGACAAAAGGCAATAAAGCTTGCTCTGGAAGAGTAAAATGCAGAATCTGATTACAAAAACTGCAGATATTCAAATTTTAAGGTGCAGATTATAAAATAACTATATTTCAGATATAAAAGATAAACTTTAAATATCTGTGTAAAATAGGGATCCCTAAAATGACATAGCAGATTTGGAATAAAAACAAATATGCAATGTACATATATTTATATGTAACTCAACATACACTTTCTTTATATACAGACTTCCCAGTTTCTATGTACAAATGATTACAATATGCTTGAAATTATTCATATACACCTAAATGTTAAATATATATATATTTTCTAGCTAAAAACATGAATACAAGAATCATTTGCAATATATGATCTGCTAAGTGTGTCCTCAAATATCAACACTATCTTGTGTTTTATCTTTCTTTTCCTTCAAAACATTATGTACACATGTGGTAGACCTGACTGTTGCCTGCAAATCTCTTAATGTCTCTTCATTTCATCTTCCTGATATTTTGCTAAATCTCTGTTCAGTATCATGGAATTCATTGTTACAAATTATCCACTTGAGTTTTAATTTTCAAGTAAAAATTTGGGAGAATTATACCAGGTTAGGTGTTATCTGGGCAAGAAGATGCCCACCAGGAAAGAGACCCTTCCCGCTAAGTAGAGCTTGTTTCCACTGCTTGTGGGAATTTTTTAATGTTTATTAGTATTCCTAATTATCGACTATCTCATCTCTCCTTCTAAGAGATTTAGATTTCTCATCCCACTGATATCAGACTTTGCCATGTGGCTTGCTTTGTTCCAATGAATGTGAGCCAAGGCAATGCCAGCTTCCTGGGGAAGGCGTAGAACCACTGGGTGCTCGCAGTAATGCACTTTTGCCTGTATTACTAGAAAAATAGGCCCAGAACGATCTAATTCTTCACTCTGAATGTCAAAAATATATTATGAAGCAGAGACACAGCAGACACAGCTAAACTGCAATGTGAGTGAAAAATAAAACTTTGTATTACAAGCCACAAAGACCTGAGGGTTGCTTGTTACTGCAGAATAATCGAATAAACGCTAAACGGCACACACACCTCCTTTCCTCCAGAGGATTTTCGCCTGTTCTTCAGATGTTTGTTTTGCTACTCTGGCTCTCTTTTTTAATGAAAGGAAAAAAATGTAGTAATATTAATAACTACCAATTAAGGTTATCCTGTAAAAAACAATGTTTCTTTTCCATTCTTAAAAAAAAATGTTTACCATACAGATAACATTTATAAATAATTTCAAATCTATCATTTTGAGAGGCAAAATAGTCACTCATAAGTATTAACAAACTTCCTATGCAATTATCAAGTATTATATCACAGCATGTCAGGCACTCTGCTGAATGACGAGGATTTGATAATGAAGAAAAAATAGCCCTGGTCTATGCTTGCTCTCGTGGGTCTTTCCACTTTTTAAAGGAAGTAGACATCAATCGAACAGTCACATAAACACAACTGCCACTCTGACAAGTGGTATTCAGGAGAGGGGCATGTGTACCACATACATACACAGAAGAGGAATTAGAGTTCATGGATAATCAATGAAGACTTCCCAGAACTGACTCCTGAACTTAAGGATTAGCGGTGATTAGGTAGGAAGAAGTGGTAAAAACCTTCTAGACAAAGAAAATAGCAGTAAAAGCAACACATGTCGGGGGTGGGGAAAGGACCTGCCTTGATTATTAGATTTTTAAAAATTAGTATATGTAGGGTAATATCTGTGGTTTCAGTCATCGACTGTGAGTGCTGGAACATATCTCCTACATATAATGTGAGAACTATTGTATTCTGAGTTTAAAGTATCTTTGAGTATAAGAGGATATGTCAAAAGGAGGTGAGATAAGAATGTATAAAACTCATTATTGTGTATCATTTTGTGTTATTTTACTTTTCAAAAGGGATTTATAGTGATTAAAGAGCAATATTTGGCAGAGAACTAAATAAATTTAAGCTAATAATAAACAAAAATACCACCATATCACTCCAAGTATAGAAATTGGAAGGAATTATTATATTTAACATATTGAATACATAATATAAGAAAACATTATTTCAACAATTACCTGTCAGTAATCTGTCTTGTTATGGTGTCGATATCTATTTCGATTTTTCTATTGTCATCCCTCATTTTACCACAGGTTATTGCAATCTCTGAATAATCTTGTGTGATGACAGAAAGCTCACTATCCCAAGATTTTTTCTTTAAGAAAAGAACGAAAGAACATTTATACATGTTTAACAATCAAGGGGAAGACAGCTAATAATAAAATAACTTTTAGTTACATAAATTAATTATTATGAATAGAAAATAAAGCTCTATTGGGAAGTAGGGTAGGGTAAACTTACTACAATATAAAAATTATTAAGTGCTTCCTTATATTTCTGGTCAGTAAGTTTTTGCTTCCAGGATAGTTGCTCATAATTTTTTCTCAGATCATCTAGCTAAGGGGAAAAAAAACAGAAAGAAGAAAAGAAGTGAATTGTGAAGCTTTTCACCCTTTTATAAATAAACAGATTATATTTCTCTTTGTGGAGCTATGATATCTTAATAAATATTGATTAAAATAGAACAAAATCACACTCCACATGCAGTTTGCATTATGAAAATTGGTGCAAGATTCTAAATAAAATAAAATAAAATAATAAAATAAGTTTGTGGATTAAAGTGTTTTCTCTCAGAATGGCATTAGTGTCATCTTTGTTTAACCAACATTGATTTCAGGGTGTGCTGCTGCTTCTCAAGAAGTCATCAGTAAGTTTAAGATCTCTTTATTTGGATACAGTAACAAAGAATATTCACAATATCACTCAATTGATCACTTTGAAATGAATTATACATACTTTTAATATGAGAAAAAACAATTGCTGCATTTCTTTATGTTTTTGCTCGCATCTTTTAGTGAAACATGAATTGTGTTATTTGACGTAAGAATTTAATGAATCATTATCTTTGCATTATCTCTGAATCTCACAACTACTATTATTCATTTGGTAACAGTCTTGATAAATGACTTGCTAACTGGCTTAGCAGATCTGGGTTCTGAAATTCAGTGTAATATTAGAGGCATGGTTTTAAGGATTTAGCTTTGTCATTCTATGTCACTCTTCAGACAGATTTCCACTAGACTTAAGTATCCATATTTTTGTTTTAAAATTTTGATAGGTAGGTAGTGACATTTGATTTTGGATTTTTTCATACCTGACATTGTAACTGATCCTAGCATATATAATAAAATAAACTTGTTATTCTTCAGCAGTTTATAAAACCCCAAATTTAAATAATTGAATTACTTTCACATAATTGCTCTGTTTTCAGAATGTACATTCACAACAATAGTAAAGGACTATTTAATATTTAAGCAATACTTTAATCTGGTCTTTCCTAATGTAAATGATAACATTTAAATAACCTGAAAATGCTAATAATTGGTTTATCAAAATTGTATCATGTATAATTAATAGTAGTTTTGCAATTAACAAAATAAATATGAATGATTAATAAAAGGGAAAAGCATGTTTATTTCATTACCAGGAAAGAAATTAATGTCATTATCTTTTCATCCCAAAATTTAAACTGATATAGTTCAAAAACACTATGATGTTGAAAAAAGAGAAATCAGACATTTGTATTATTCCTAATACACACACATATGCATATGTATACATAGAAAAATTTGTGGAAAATATTTCAGTACTATCTATTGTGAAAAATAATTAGTTCTAACACAACTTTTGAGAATTTATCCCATAGAAAGTACCAAATGTACAAAAGAACACATATAAAGTTATTCCTTTTAATATGGTTTATGTTGGTTGTTCACAAGCCTTTTAATTTAATCAAGCCCCAATTATATAATTTTATTGCTGCTGTGATTTCCATTGGTGTCTTTTTCATAAGTTCTTTGCTTAGACTGATATCTATGAAAGTTTTCCAATATTTTCTTTTAGAATTCTTATGGTTTCAAGCCTTAAATTTAAGTCATTTATCCATCTCAAATTAATTTTTGTGAGTGATGAGAGATACAGATCATGTTTCATTCTTCTGCACGTGGCTATCAAATTTTCCCAGCACCTTTACTGAAGAGGAATTCTTTCCCCCAGTTTATGTTTTTGTCTGTTTTGTCAAAAAACATTTGGCTGTGTGTGGATGATTTTATATCTGATCTTTCTATTCTGTTCTCTTCTGTTCCATTGGTTTATTTTTGTGCAAATAGCACACTATTTGGGTTATCATAGCCTTGTGGCATAGCCTGAAGTCTGATAATGTGATTATTCCAGATTTGTTCCTTTTTGTGTAAGATTGCCTTGGCTACTTGGGTTCTTTTCTGGTTTGAAATGAAACATAGGCTTATGTTTTCTAGATCTGTTAAGCCCCGGTTCACACTGTTGTGATCTCTGAGATTTGGAAGAAAAAAGGCATTTCCTGCAGTGGAATCTGCATTCTATGGGTCTTCTTACCCATGCGATCAGATTCCTGTGCGAGCTCACAGATCACAGTGAGGTTCACACAGGGTAGTGTGAACTGGAAAGGTGGTGGAGGAACCGGCTCTGTAATCGTGCCTGTTCCTGCACTACACCAGTGTGAGCCTGAGGTAAAAGCGGAGTTCCACTTTTTTTATGGGCACTGGTGAGGCTGAAATGATGTGGACTGGCAAGGCTACATTGATGGACACTGATCAGACTGCATTGATGGGCACTGATCAGACTGCATTGATGGGCAATGCAGTCTATATGTCTCTGTGTGGGCAAAGTTATTGCTGGTATATTGTTTTTGGAGCACTGTATATATATATTGGTATTTTACTAATACCAATTTGGAATCCCTAGGAAACAATGATATCAAGAAAGAGAAAAATTGACTCAGAGTGTAGGATATTCAAAGAACAGTGGACTTATGATTACTTTTTCATGCAGTACAAGGAAAGAGCTGTGTGTTTGATATGCCAGAATATAGTGTCTGTGTTCAAAGA
>CAUYPK010142753.1:0-12411 GCA_963574355.1 Loris lydekkerianus
GTAAATGCAGAATATAACTGTTTTAACACAATAACTAAGAAAATGCCAGGAAGGCTATGTTAACCAGTGTGATGAAAATGTGTCAAACGGTCTATAAAACCAGTGTATGGTGCCCCATGATCGCATTAATGTACACAGCTATGATTTAAAATTAATTAAAAAAAAAGAAGAAGGATACAGAATCCTTCACATATTTTCACAGCAGTAAGTCAGGAACTCCTGCCTGAATTGTTTGTGAATTGAGAGGCTCAAAGTGAGGAAAAGGAAAAAATAAGGAAATGAGAAATAGTCTGAAATAACTGCCCTGGAGAATGAATGAGAGACATAAAGATTTCTGCATCACATAAATAGCACTGAGAAAAATCAGTAAGAAATATAATTGATCACCATCTCACATCAAATTTGAAGGGAAAAATTCCTTATAGATGAAAGACATGTTTTGTAAACATAAATAAAACTGTAAATATGTGCATAAAAGAATAGTCATCTGATCTTTGGAAAAGGAGGATCTTTCTAAGTTTTTATTGAAAAAACAAAAATATTAATAAATCTGACTATCCAAAAATAAATATTTGATATAACTAATAATCAAATAAATCTGCATCAATAACAGCGAGACGCATTTTGATCTAGATATGATTGACGAATGCTAACACCCTATGTTTGCAAGGGTATGATCAAATATGTGTTGTCACAGCAATTGGAAATTCATTTCTGGACCCCAATTTGTCAATGCCCATCAAGAGGTTTTAATAATTTGACTTAGTCCTTCTATTTCTAGGAGGCTAATCTAAGGAAATAATCAGAGGTATACAAAGAGATTTTTGTACAAAAATGTTCATTGCTAAATCGTTTGTAATATAAAGGGAAAAATAGGAAACAACCTTAACACACAGTTTGGAATTTGTGGAATAAATTTTGATGTATCCCTACTGTGGAATACTGTATAGCTGTTAAAAATCACATTGCAAAAGAAAAATTCATGGCATAGAAAAATAAATTATGTTGGGTTAGTGATAAGTGAAGGATTGATACCAGGAAAGACACCAAGAGGTAGGTGGCTCAATGAGCCTCCTTGGGCCAGTTCAGAAGTCAGATTGAAGAGAACAGTATAATGTAAGGACACAGATTGGGATTCTGGAGGCCAAGTCAGTTGCAGTGTTTGTACACATAAAAAGATAATGAGAAAAGAAAATAAACATGGGAAACTTTAGTGATTATTTATTAAACATTTCACCAATTTTTGAAAATTCTTGCTATGTTCAGAGAATTTCCCACATAATGGGTGTCTCCTTCCCATGTTAGAAACCTAGAACTTTCCCAGCCTCCCTTGCAACTATGGCACAGTCATGTGACTTGGGCTCTGCCAATCATAGAGGCCCTCCTGAGATTCCAGAAGAGCAATTTGGGAGCAGATGCCACATGGAAGCTGATGAAAATATCTAGGGATGTGTTGAAGAGTGGGAGAAGCTATTAGCATCTGCACTCAGCAGTGACGGCACTGTGTTTTCACTGGCACAGTCTCACAAGGTGGATAAACGCTGTTCCTGTCTGTGTAGTCTCCAAGTTTGACTCAGCCGCCTTGAAGCTTCCATAAAGGAGCTATGTGATACTCTATTTAAGAGATCCCTTTTCTCCATATACTATCTGAAGTGAGTTAGTCCAGTTGTTTGCACAACACAAGGACTGATTCAGACTCTATTGTACTTGCATCGTCCACTCTGGTTGGGGAGGATAACTGGTGTTATCCTCCCCAACCATCCTGGCTGCCAGTAAGTGGCAGAGCTGAGAATGGATCCTCAAATCTGTAAGCACAAAAACCCATTCTCTCACTGTGAGCAAGTTTCTTCTCCTCTGTAGCCCTCTACTTTCTGTCTGGAGAATGAGCAGTTTGGGATAGAAAGATCTCTGAGTTGCTTTCCATTGAAGTAAGTAGACAATTTGATATCCTGAGAGACTTTGCCCATCACTACAAAAATTCAAGAAATCTGTGTTGAATATCTGACCCGATAGCCATCTTTTCACCACCCTACGATGACATCAGTGACATGAGAAAGAGTAGAGCTTGCAGGTGACCCAGGGGATTGGGCCACAAAGCTCATCAGTTGCCCAGCACTGGACAGGCTCTAGATTCGATTAACTCCCAATATCCCAATGCTTACATTCCCAGGAGGAAACAGGTTCACACCCTTCCTGCCCTCAGGCCACCAGCAGCTTTGGCCTCACAAAAGCTTCCAGGCCTTTGACAAAGAAGCTAAAGAGAAGATTTCAATGGAAAAAGAAAGTGTAGAATCAGCACTGAGAAACTGGGCTAGTCCCCCAAACTCTGTTACTTACCAGATGGCCCTAGTCAAGCCATATGACCTCTTCAATCCCCCCATCCTCTCCTGAAAAACTGAGCATGGTGGCGCAGACCAAATGAGATAATGCAAGTGGCAGTGCTTTGGAAATTGTGAAACATTGTGCAAAATGTGAGGGGCTATTATTAATTTAGAGAGAAATCAAAGAATCTAAAATTATCTTGCCTTTGAATAGGGTTTCTTATTTTGCAACATACTTTTCTCATTTTGTCTTCACAGCCACCATGCGAGAAAGTAGGGCAGTTATTATTATCTCCATTTTACAGATGAGGAGACAGAAGGAAAAGTGACAATGCCAGCCCCGGAATCCAGGCGTCCTGATTTCCAACCCCATATCCACTACTGTATATGTGCAGGCAGTTTGCCCCCATTCACTGTGCAGGTGACACAGACAAGATCATAGATAATATTTGTCAAGTAATGGAGTTGAGGATTGTCTGCAGGTCTGAGCTTATAGATATTTTGGGTGCAATATTCATTTTGGGCTTTCTAGGGAAAAAAAATGTAGAGGTGCAGAGATTCTCAATTGTAGGTTAAACTCCAGAAATAGATAAATGTGCAGTACTGAAGGGGTCCCAGTTTATATTTTTAGATTGTGCACCCCAATCCCGTCGTCTTTATTCCGCCATCCTATACAACGAGTCAGCATCAGCTGTCTGATCCTCGCTCTCCGTGTTGGCAGGGGTGGCATTATACTGTCTCTGGAGCCATCCCGTAGAAAATGAATATCTAAGTAAGATGCTCAGATGGAGGATTCACAACCAAACTTGTTTTTATCATCACTATTGTAACAATTAAGAAGAGTCAATTTCAGGTGTGCTGGCTTTCAAAGAGCGTTTCTGCACCCACAGGGGTTTCTCAATAAGCCTATAAGGTATGTGTAATAGATACCATTCTTAGAAATGACTTACCAAGGAATATGCAAAGCTTTTCTCATTTGAACTGTTATGTGACTGTGATAAAACCAGAGTATTCTCCAGTACCTCAGGCATGGCTGTTTGATTGCTTTACCCTACAAATTGTGTGAGGCAGTTTCAAGCCAGGGCCTGAAGAAACACCATGTATTTACATTATCCTCTTTCCTGCCTCATAAACTAACAGGAGAAGGGCTGCCCCAGGGAATGAGATAATGCAAGTGGCAGTGCTTTGAAAATTGTGAAAATTGGGCTGCGCCTGTGGCTCAGTGAGTAGGGCACCTGCCCAATATACCAAGGGTGGCGGGTTTGAACCTGGCCCTGGCCGAACTGCCACAAAAAAATAGCCGGGCGTTGTGGTGGGCGCCTGTGGTCCCGGCTACTCTGGAGGCTGAGGCAAGAGAATCACCTAAGCCCAAGAGCTGGAGGTTGTTGTGAGCTGTGACACCATAGCACTCTACAGAGGGTGACAAAGTGAGACTCTATCTCTAAAAAAAAAAAAAAGAAAACGAAAAAGAAAGTTGCGAAACATTGGCAAAATGTGAGGGGCTGTTATTAGAGAGGAATAGAAGAATCTAAAATTGTCTTAAGCTGATCTAAGAAGAATGAGGAGGACAAGCAGGGATGTGGAAAAGGCATAATTCCAAACTTCACCCTTGCTCAAACCATAGGTCCTTCTTGGCCAAACCAGAGCCAAGCTGTAGACCTACAAGCAGAAAATAAATGCTGGATATTTTAAGCTTCTGCCTTATTAGATAGCTTGTTATGGCAAAATATAGCTGCAAATAATTGCCTAACACGGTTGCTTTTACCAGAAACGGTGATTGTATATTATAGGGCTTATTTGAATTTTTTTTAAAAAACAATTCTTCATTCTTCATGGATATCAGGTAAGAATTTATGTACAATATATAAAACCAGAAATGTCCTATTATCTTCCTGATGACATGTCAATCTCATTCAGTACTAGAATCCTTCCTCAACATGTGGTCTCAGGTATTCTGAGTATGCATAGCACCAGAGAAATAGAAAAGGAGCTGGGGAGGGGGGTCCCTATTTTTGCCACTGCTCCTTCACTAGTATGGAATTCCACCGGTCATTGCTGCTTTAGGGCAAGTTCAGAAATCACAGTGATGAAATGGAATATTCGACACTGTACTACTTGACACCACCTAGAATTTGACCGGGTTAGGCCACGTGGAAAGCCTGACATTAAGGAGAGCTGGATGACTGTATGGGTGAGAGATTTTATTCGAGTCTACCTGATATTGGGAATACAAAAATGGCTCTGTGTTCCTCGATTTTTTTTAAGACTTAACACCTTCCAGAAAAATGTTTTATTTGTGTTTGTTGAGGTCCTGCATGTGTCTTACCAAGTATACTACTGTTATTCACAAAAGTTTCCCCATTATCAAGATAAATGCCACCTTCCTTTGCATGCCTATAAATGTTCTTTATTATCTGACTTCTACCTGCCTTAGTAGGCTCATTTCTTACTCTTGGTCACAGCTTCACTCTGTTTCATTCATGTTGAATGACCTGAATATGCCATTCTATTTTCTTGCTTCATATATTTTATATATAATATGTATATATGTGTGTGTGTATATATATATATATATATATATGTATGTATATATGTGTGTATAGGTAGTCTCACTCTGCTGCTAAGTTGAGTGCCGTAGTATCATCATAGCTCATAGCAACCTCAAACTCTTGGGCTCAATCATCTTGCCTCAGCCTCCCCAGTAGCTAGAACTATAGGTGCCCACCACAACACTCAGCTAGTTTTTTTATTTTTAGAAAAGACAGGGTCTCGCTCTTGCTCAGGCTGGTCTTGAACTCCTGAACTCAAGCGATCCACCTGTCTCAGCCTCCCAGAGTGCTAGGATTACAGGCCTGAGCCACCATGTCAGGCTCTTGCACAATATTTATAAAGATGCCATTTCCTTCGCTTGGGTCATGCATCTGGCCATCTCCTACTTATCCTCAAGATCTAGTTCTAATAACACTTCCTCTTTAATAGGCCAGGACTCAGGAGAGGCAAGTGAAGTTCTCAAGATGTAAAATGCACGGAGGCAGCTCACTCTCAGAGTTGTATGTAGCTCCTTAAACTTTGTGCCCTAGGCCCTTCCTTCACTCTACCCTGCGCCCAGCCCTGACCTTCCTTGGTATGTTCCATCACTTCTTCAAGAACAGCTTGTCACCCATTCTTATAAACTCTGTACTTCCCACATTAAAGCATTTACTACATTGGATTGCATTTTCTTAAGATGGACACCATACCTTGTCACCTTTGTAGCACCATCACCTAGGTGTTTTCGATAAATAAAAGTAAAATGATAGCCTATATATATGAGCATTTACTTTGTTCCAGGAATAACTCTATGTGCTTTCCTAAAGTTGAATTATTCAGTCCTTACAACATACATACATCCTATCTCTATATTATATCGTCAGTTTTGCAGAGAAAGAACGAACCAAAAGGTTAAGTAAATTGCATAGCATTGCACAATGAGAACTGGGATTTGAACCTCGGTCTTTCTGATGCCAGACTCTATGTGTGCAGCTGAACAGAGTGACTACATTACATTGAAAAAGAACTGAGGAGGAAAAGGCCATTTTTCCTATATTTTTCAGAGTCTACGACAATCTCTGCAAAAATATCTGTCCCTTAAGGGCAAGGAGGCTTCATGAGATGAGATGGCATTTTGGCCTTCTGCCTTCCTGGTGAACAGAGTCTTCAAATGCTGACTTCTTTCCCAGTCCCCAAAGTCTCCAATATTAGTGGGAGATGTGGACTTCAGCACTGGTCCCAATCTAAAAGTGTGAAAACAAAAGGTCCAAGCAATGCTTTACATGGCTTTGATCAAGGACAATTGTTGTCCATAGGGATTTGAACCCTATGGATAACCCAGCCAGAAAATTCTGCCTGCTTGGCACTCGATCATTTGCTAGTCAGAGGTTATAGAGACAACATGTCTCCTTGGTCACCCCAAATCCATCAGCCCAGGGCGGAGCACCAGCACCCCCAGCCCGTGTGGCTGCTTCACATCCTGCTCTTCGTGCTCTCTGCTAGTAACAGTGCATAGCTGGAAACAGGTAGCTCTTTCTTTGGTGGAAAAATATTCTTCATCCTCATACATCATCCTGGAAATTGACAGCAAGCCAAGAGTCCCAGATTCAAATTATTGTCCTATACTTGGACTTGATGAGGGGGGGAATAAGACAAACTATAAGCCACTTGCTTTATTAATCACACCTTTTATTTGTTCTGTTTCTGAAGCCTTGATGTTGAAGACCTTGTTGACTCTGGAGAGGACCCTCAGACCTTGCCAGTTCCTAGAGGGAGTAAAAGACTCTTCTGGGAGCTCCTTTCATACGCAAATGAGCCAATTCCCTATCTCCTTTGCCTTTAAACACCAGGTTTTTATACTCTGAGCCACTACTTCCTTGCCCTAAATACCCAGAATAATGTACTGAGCCAACTGTCCCCAACCTTTTTGGCACCAAGGACCGGTTTCATGGAAGACAGTTTTCCAGAAACTGGGGTGGGGATGAGATTCTCATAAGGAGCATGCAACCTAGATCCTGCCTATGCACACTTTACAGAAGGATTCATGCTCCCATGAGAATCTAAAGCCCCCACTGATGTGACAGGAGGTGGAACTGAGATGCAGTGATATGGAGGGGCTGGAAATACAGATGAAGCTTCGTGGCTCACGTTCCTAACATGAATGTGCGGCCCAGTTCCTAACAGGCCACTGAGGGTACTGGCCATGGGGTTGGGGACTGTAATGCTAGACAGTCCCTACAACCCAATAATTATTGAGAATTATTCAGACTAGCCAATCCTAAACCTGTCTACCTTACCTTGTCTTGCCTTGCCTTTGGCCAAGGAAACCACAAGAAAGGCTTTCCCCCACATTTTATCAACCGTGGTAGCTCTACCTGCAGCCCCTCCCCTGTGACATAGAGTGACCTGCCCCTCCTCTTGAGAACTGTGGGTAAAAAATTATATTTTTCAAATGCAGTCACCTCCTGATCTATTAGCCTCACCATATTTGAATAATAAAAAACATGTTTTAAAACATATGCCCATGTAAAGGAAAAGAGTCCCTACTCAATTCTAGCTGATTATAGCTAGACAAGAATCAGCCCAGCCATACAAACATTCCAATTTTTTTTGAGACAAGCCAGAAGCCTGAATTTTATTTTAATCTCTGAAAGTTTTAATGTTGACAAGTAATTCAAATTTAAAATGCTGTGTGGTTTATGTGTGTACCCAAACACGGAAGAGTGTAGGAAAACAGAAACAGAAGAAATGGAACAGACAGACACAGTTGCAACGTAATGTAATCTCTAGTTTCCCATCTCCACCCTAATAAAATTGCCCAAAGGAGACCAACCAGACCAAACACTCAGTTTTAGGTTGAGGAATCAATTTCTTTTTTTCTTTCCTTCTTTTTCTTTCTTTCTTTTTTTTTTTTTTTTTTTTTTTTTTGAGACAAAGTCTCATTTTGTCACCCTCAGTAGAGTGCCATGGCGTCACAGCTTATAGCAACTTCAAACTCTTGGGCTTAAATGATTCTCTTGCCTGAGCCTCCCAAGTAGCTGGGACCACAGGTGCCTGCAACAATACCCAGCTATTTTTTGGTTGCAGTTGTTATTGTTATTTAGCTGGCCAGGGTTAGGTTTGAACCCGCGACCCTTGGTGCATGTGGCAGGTGCCTTAACCATTGTGCTACAGGTGCCGAGTCAGGAATTAATTTCTTTCATCATTATAAAAGGAACACCTTGTCAAGTTTTTCTAACCTCACTCCCAGTAAGAAATATATTTTGCACTACACTATGCAAACATTCATCTCTATCTTCCCACCCGAAATAAAAATGTCACTTTCTCTATTTAACGTATTTTATTTTGACATTTTCTATGCTGTTCCATTTCATTTAATTTTTTTATAATGCTAGTCACTACCCACTATATTGATTTCAAAACCTGTCAGTGGATCTCAAGCCACAGTCTGTAAAAAAACATCTAATTCAGAGATTAGTGATACCAATCCATTATGTTACAGATAAGGGAACTGAGATTCACAGAGTACTGGGAGTTGTTCAATATTATACAAGATAAATGGCAAGGCCAAACCTAAACTTAATTATCAAGTCAAGACCATTTTCCTAATGTATTTATGTCCCTAATTGTATAGACTATACATGGGTAAGTCTAGGTTTAATCAAAGAGACAGAGCCATTAGATGTATGCATATGTGTGTGTACATGGACATGGGTGTGTGTAAGCATATACTAGTATGTGTATATGCATGTGTATATACATAGAAAGTGCCAAAAAAAGGTATACACATTTTAAGAAAGGAAAAACCTGGTTGGGCGCAGTGGTTCATACCTGTAATCCTAGCACTCTAGGAGGCCAAGGTGGGTGGATTGCTTGAGTTTGAGACCAGCCTGAGCAAAAGTGAGATGCCATCTCTACTAAAAATAGAAAAACTAACTGGCTGGTGACCTGTAGAAGACTGAGACTAGACCCCCATCTTTCACCATTAACAAAAATTGATTCTCACTGGATAAAAGATTTAAAGTCTTGTCATTTTTAAGACATGAAACTATAAAAATACTAGAAGAGAGTGCAGGGAAAACACTTGAAGAAATTGCCCTGGGAAAATATTTTATGAGGAGGACCCCAAGGCAATTGAAGCAACACCAAAAATACATTACTGAGATCTGATCAAACTAAAAAGCTTTTGTACAGCCAAGAACACAGTAAGTAAAACAGACAACCTTCAGAATGGGAGAAGATTTTGCAGGTTATGCTTCTAACAAAGGTCTGATAACTAGAATCTACAGAGAACTCAAACTAATTAATAAGAAAAGAACAAATAACCCCATTTCTATGTGGACAAGAGACTTGAACAGAAACTTCTGGGTGGCCCCTGTGGCTCAAGGAGTAGGGCACCAGCCCCATATACCGGAGGTGGCAGGTTCAAACCCAGCCACAGCAAAACAAAAACAAAACAAAAAAAACCCAGAAACTTCTCTGATTAAGACAAGCACATGGCCTACAAACACATGAAAAAAATGCTCCTCATCCTTAATCATCAGAGAAATGCATATCAAAACCACTTTCAGATATCATCTAATTCCACATTACAAAAGCCCAAAACTACAGATGCTGGCGTGGATGTGGAGAGAAGGAAATGTTTCTACACTGCTGGTGGGAATGCAAGCTAATACAACCTTTTTGGAAAGAAGTTTGGAGAACACTTGAAGAACTAAAAGTACACCTACCATTCAACCCTGCAATTCCTCTACTAGGTATATACCCAGATGATCAAAAATTATTTTACAACAAAGACATTTGAACCAGAATGTTTATTGCAACCCAATTCATAATAGCGAAGACATGGAAACAGCCCAAGTGCCCATTGACCCATGAATGGATTAACAAATTGTGGTATATGTACACCATGAAAAACTATGCAGCAATAAAAAGATGGAGACTTCACATCTTTTACATTTACCTGGATGGAGCTAGCACATATTCTTCTTAGTAAAGTGTCTCAAGAATGGGGGGTGGGGGGAAGTATCCAATATACTCAATACTACTATGAAATCAATATATAATCACCTGCACACTCATATGAATGGCAAAACATAACTATAGTCCAGAAAGTAGAAGGGAAGAAGAGAGAGAGGGGAAGAGAAAAGGGATATGGGGTGAAGGATGGTATTTGTGGGGACCTCACCTACTGTGCATGATACAATGGTACATTTCAAAACTATTAAGAAATTAGTATAATTTTGATGAATGTGTTACTTAGTTCAATGTAAGCATTTCACATTGTATATAAAAGCAGTACCCAGAACCCCATAAATGCATCAATGTACAAAGTTATAATTTAATTTAAAAAATAAGCTGGAGGGGGGGTGGAGACAAGATGGCTGACTGAAGCCAGAGGCTCCCGTCCAGAAGGAGAGTTAAAGGACAGAAATTTAGAAGTAACCTGGTGGATTAAAGCTGCACCAAGAGAGAAGGTTGAAGAATGGACATCAACCCCGCTGAGTCCAGCTGCGACCCCAGGGATACAAACAAAAGGTACAAAATCCATCACCAAGCAGATGGGAGTCCCCACCCCCCATGAGAATGGCTCAGAGTGCCCCACAAACAAACAAGCAGAGTTTAAAGGTCCTCCCACTACATTCCATGGGAGAGACCCTCTAAAAACTGGACCTACCTCCCCTACTAGGGTGCCACGGTGTCTGCTGCCAGGCATAAAACTGTATAAAACTGTATCTATTCTCTACCTGCACTTCTGAGCTCCCAGCACTCACTCTGAGGTCTGGAGCCCAGTCCCTCAGGAGTCCAGATTCTTGGGTGATTTCTTGAGGGGTGTGGGCAGGGCCTAGACTGCAGTGGTCAGTGCTGATTCTGCTTCATGGGAGCAAGGAGAGGACAGTTGGCAGAGAGGGAACCACACCGGAGCAGCAGTGCCCCGAGGCGCAGAGCAGCAGCCATTTTTGGCAACAATAGGGCTCACCCCCAGATATTCCAAAGACACACCTCCTGTCTCCCTGGGCAACCAGAGGAGGCCTGGCATCTTCTCAGGTGGCACCCACCACAGAACAGATCTGGGACAGAAATGCAGGCTCCATGAGTAAAGGGTTTGCCTGAGGTGGTACTGGCATGGGTGGAGAACGGGGACTAGAAAACGCATGCACAGAGCTGGAAAATTCCCAGGGCGGGGCTGACCCAGAGGATAGCTTTAGTGAGCCTAAGACACATCTGGCCCTCAGGAGATCATCAGCATATAGACAAAGAAAGGCAGGAGGCTAGAACTGACACCTAAACTTGCTGCTAATACAAACCTGCAGGAGCAAAGACAGGGCCTGAGGCACAGGTTCTGGGAACTCAAAACAGCTTCTTTTCTGCAGGGGAATTTAGCAGGGACAGAAACAAATTCCCACAAAGTTGTTCTGTTCTGTCAGTAACATCAATCAGGGGCGGGGCTGGAACTGAGTGAACAACACCCCCCCCCCTTAGCCTCCATCAAGTGCCCAAGGTTGTCAGGCTTCATCTCCCCCTGCTGGATAGAGGCAGAGAGCAGTGGCCTTGCTGAGCAGATCTAGATATCCTTGTGATTCAGGCAGGTACAAACCCTTGGAGTATCTGCTCACTGGGGGCACCTGGGTCACAGCCCTGTGAGGCTATCAGTGACTGGGTATGACAGAGGTGCAAGGTGGGGAAGGAGGCATCAACCTTCCCAGACTAATCTATTTGCTGTGTGGGTCCTCCTGACTTCACGGAGCACTGGAGCAACTCATATTTGAGTTGTCACCAGACCCCTGCAATCTAGTTGCCAGAGACCTTTTAAACTCTCCACCTGAGACAGGTGCTGACTGAGACAATTCATTTGGACCATTTGAACTGAGCCAATCACCCAAGGACTATTCAAGTGGTGCCCTGGGTGTGTGGTTATAGGAAGGTTTGATTTTCCTTTTCCAATTGTTGCCTGTGGGTGCAGGGTGACTTAATTGCTGGTATTTCTCCACAGCTGAGACTTCAACCCAGAGTAACTGTTTCACAAGGGTCATACAGAGACCAGCTGAGAACAAGACAGAACCACTTAGCCCCACCACACCAATAAGGTCCCCAGTTTCTCAGGCCATAGTACTGTATGGGTCCTCGACAAAGCTCCAGGGGAAAAGTCAAGCAGTGTAAAATAATCATGGGGCAGAATCAGTGGAAAAACTCTGGTAACATGAATAACCAAAATAGATCAACCCCCCCCCCCCCCCAAAGGACAGATATGGCAGATGTAACTGAAGATCCCATTCATAAACAGCTGGCCAAGATGTCAGAAATAGAATTCAGAATTTGGATTGCAAACAAGATTAATAAAGTGGAGGAAAATTTGGAACTAAAACTTCAAGCAGCAATTCAAAAGTCGGAATTAGAAATTTTTTGGACATATTCAAAAGTTGTCTCAAGAATTTAACAAAATTAAAGACAAAACTACCAAAGATTTTGACGCACTGAAGCAAGAATTTACAGCCCTCAAATATCAGAAAAATACAGTAGAATCCCTCAGGAACAGAGTGGAGCAAGCAGAAAAAAGGAT
>CAUYPK010142754.1:0-10509 GCA_963574355.1 Loris lydekkerianus
AAACTTGTGGTCTTAAACTTCTGTTTTACAAAATCCAAAAGGTAAATACAGAAGAAATCAATACAACAGAAGTTATATTAAATAAGAGTAACATACAAAGCTATAATTAAGATGAAGTAATTAAAGCCAAAACATTAAAACTGTTAAACTTGCTTGTTGCAACCAGCTCTACACTAGTAGTTAGGTAATACATACAATTATTTTCAAGTAGATTACTTATGTTGCTCTAGCATGTCCTTTTCATCAGTGCACTGTTAAACTAATCAACACTCTACACGTGTAATATTCCCTTAAAATAGCAGCACACACTACTGCTACCTGCAAAGCTTTCAGTTTCAAACGACTTAGTGAAAGGAAATAAAAAGAGGATAAGTAACATAATAAGGAGAAATAATGGGAATTAGAGTATTCATGCAGTTCATCTCTTTTAATCAGCCAGCCAGCTTGCTAGCAACAAGGGATGGTTTCCGTTGAGGAAGGTCCTGTGGAGTGGGAATGTGGTCACCAGTGACCTCCGTCTTATCTGGGGCTGCGGCAGGAAGTTGCTTGTTCTTCATTTTTGCTTTTGCCATGTTGTAATCTCCAGAATCAAAATATTTTTGCTACAAAAAATAAAAAAGAATTCAGATTATACTTGAAAAGCTTTCATATGCAACTACACTGATTTAACATGGAGATGTGACTCTATACCAGCGGTTCTCAACCTATGGGTTGCGACCCACAGGAACTGTATTAAAGGGCTCCGGCATTAAGAAGGTCGAGAGGGGCAGTGCCTGTGGCTCAAGGGGGTAAGGCTCCTGCCCCATATGCCGGAGGTGGTGGGTTCAAACCCAGCCCCAGCCAGAAACTGCAAAAAAATAAAATAAAATAAAATAAAATAAAATAAAATAAAATAAAATAAAATAAAATAAAATAAAATAAAATTCAGGGTTCTAAAAAGAACCTTGACAGAAAAAAAAAAAAAAAAAAAAAGACAAACAAAAGGAAGGTCGAGAACCACTGGTCTATAATGTAAGCATTAAGTTGGTCTAAAAAATTTAAACAGGATACCCTGGGAGGCTGAGGCGGGAGGACTGCTTGAGCTAAGACCCTGTCTCTACTAAACATAGAAAAATTAGCCAGGGGAAATGGTGTGTGCCAATATTCTCAGCTACCCAGGAGGCTGAGGCAGGAGTATCACAGGAGTCTGAGGCTGCTGTGAGCTATGATGACACCACTGCATTCTACCCAGGGTAACAGAGTGAAATTCTGCCCCCACCCAAAAAAAAATTTTTTTAAAGAAAAATATTAATTAAAGGAAATAGCTGTGTCTCTATAGAGAGGTCTTGCATAAGTCAGAAACTGAAATCAGGTAAGGACCTCCTCTTCAGGCTTTCTTGAACCATTCTAGTACAACATATAGAATTGTCAAGACTGATATCAGCTATTTGGAAATAAAAGGTCCTGGACTCAAAGTAAAATAAAAACCTTTGATTTACTAACAGAACTACCAAGTCAAACTCTTCTTAAATAAACTTGTAAATAAAACACATTTTAAAAAAACACACATAATTTATTGACTTACATTTAGGATCTGCCATCCAACTCTAATCAACCTTACAGTTATTAAAACTATTATTATAGTTTCTAGTACTACCATCTAGGCAAGCTTTTCTCCGAGAATTTAAATATTTATTTAAACTACAGTAGTACACTAAAATAAAAATTAATGTAAAAACATAAATGTTAGATGATGGAAGAAATACTTGTGCTTTCAGTAGAAATTATCATCACTTAAGATACTGAGTAAGTACAATTATTGCTCTTTTCAGTTGGCCTAATCATTAAAATATAAATTATGAGTTCTACAGTTGAAAACAGAGGAGTACGCCTGGGTTCTCACACTCATCATGCTGAGCCCACCTTTATTCAGTGGCTGCTCCATGAGGCACTGTGTGAGAGCTGGATGCAGATACAAAGATGGACAATAGTCAAGTAAAGCCACCAGTCTACTACTGTCTGAAGTAGACAAGGTGCTATAAATATAAGGCAGGGGGGTTAATTTAACCTCAGTCTGGAGTAGCCAGAAAGACATAAACCAAGTATGAAATGGGAGCCCAGACAAAGGTAAAGGGAAAAATATATAAATATTCTCTTAGAGACTTCAAAGATACCTCCTAGGGTAAAAATAAATAGCTGGGAACTTAGCTATTTATTTTTAAATAGCTTAGTGAAAGATTGTTGAATGGCCTGCAGAAAAAAAGATCTCTCAGCTGCCTCCCTCTGGGGACTATTCTTTGATAAGCCAGATCTGGCCTATGGCTAAAGGGTCTAAAGTTAGAAATTGCTTTTCATGTGTCACTGTACACGTACCATACAGGTTAGAAGTAAGAAAACTTGGACCAGACTCTTCTCAATCTTGCTGCAGCTTCACTTCTACACGTTTTTAAATGAGCAGAGAAAAAGAAACTCAAAATTTTTGAAGCACTGCATCAAAGAACTGCTTCTGCCCAGGTGTGGTAGCTCATACCTGTAATCACAGCTCTTTGGGAGACAAAGGTAGGAGGACTACCTGAAGCCAGGAGGTCAAAACCAACCTGGGTAACACAGTAAGACATCATTTCCCCAAAAATAAAGGACCTGGGCACAGTGGCTGGAGCTTCTCAGAAGGCTCAGGAAGATCACCTGAACCTAGTATGATTTTGAAGCTGCAGTGAGCTATGACCCTAAGCCATCACCTAAAGTGACAATGTTTAAGTTTAAAGTCATGTTTCTTAAAATTGGCTCCTGGTATTTCTCCAGACTCCATAAATATGAAAAAAACATAGGCTAGACTGCTTCTTGATACCCCTCCCAGCTCCAACAGTCTATGTAGTTCACTGTTGAAAGCCTAATATTAACCTTGCAATAACATTACAATAACACAGAAAGGAACCTAATAGAATAATAGTGTCAAATCCAATCCTCTCCAATTAACATGTTTAAAGATGTTAAGGTTACTTGCCAAGCTTGCTAGCTAGTAACGGAGAAAAACTAAGACCCAGAAGTCCCTGAGCCAGACTTAAACAGACAAACAAAAACAAACAAACATATCTTACTTCCCTAATATTAAAGAACTTATTCACTGACATTCTGGTATTACATATAATCACTCAAAGAGCTCACTTCTCCAGCTACTCGGGAGGCTGAGGCAAGAGAATCGTCTAAGCCCAGGAGCTGGAGGTTGCTGTGAGCTGTGTGATGCCACGGCACTTTACCAAAGGTGATAAAGTGAGAGTCTGTCTCTAGGGAAAAAAAAAGAGCTCACTTCTCATCAACCTGAACCAGAGCAAGACCTCGTCTCTAAAAATAGCTGGGTATTGTGGCGGGGCCTATAGTCTCAGCTTGAGAGGCTGAGGCAAGAGAATTGCATTAAGCCCAAGAGTTGGAGGTTGCTGTAAGCTGTGACGCCATGGCACTCTACCGAGGACATCAAAGTAAGACTCTATCTCAAAAAATACAAAAAATTTGAGCTCACTTCTCAAATTCTATATAATCAATTCTTGTTTCAATTGGTATGTTCTTCATTCTCAATTATTTGTTTAATAAATTAATTTTTTTGGAGACAAGAGTCTCACTATGTTGCCTTCAGTAGAGTGCCCTGGCATCACAGCAAACTCAAACTCTTGGACTTAGGTGATTCTCTTGCCTCAGCCTCCAAACTAGCTGGGACTACAGGCACCTGCCACAATTCCTGGCTATTTTTTGTTGCAGTTGTCGTTGTTCAGCTGGCCCAGGCTGGATTCGAACCCACCAGTCTCGGTGTATGTGGCTGGCACCGTAACCACTGTGCTACGGTCACTGAGCCCATTCTCAATTATTTATATCTGTAACACCAATTAAAAAATATAACTGTATGGGCGATGCCTGTGGCTCATATGCCAGAGGTGGCAGGTTCAACCCCAGCTTGAAAACTGCAAAACTGCAAAAACAAACAAACAAAAAAAAACTGTATATTGGCTCAGCGCCTATGGCTCAAGCGGCTAAGGTGCCAGCCACATACACCTGAGCTGGCGGGTTCAAATCCAGCCCTGCACCGCCAAACAACAATGATGGCTGCAACCAAAAAATAGCTGGGCGTTATGACGGGCACCTGTAGTCCCAGCTACTTGTGAGGAAGAGGCAAGAGAATTGCTTGAGCCCAGGAGCTGGAGGTTGCTGTGAGCCATGATGCCACAGCACTCTACCCAGGGTGACAGCTTGAGGCTCTGTCTCAAAAAAAAAAAAAAAAAAAAACCAACCGTGGATGGCACCTGTGCCTCAGTGGGCAGGCCCCATATACCGAGGGTGGGGGGTTCAAACTCAGCTGGGCGTTGTGGCAGGTGCCTGCAGTCCCAGCTACTCAGGAGGCTGAGGCAAGGGAATCACCTAAGCCCAGGAGTTCGAGGTTGCTGTAAGGTGTGTGATGCCACGGCACTCTACCGTGGGTGATAAAGTGAAACTGTCTCTACCCAAAAAAAAAAAAAAAAAAAAAAATTAGCCTGAATTATGCTGGACATTAGCAAAGGAAACATTTCCTAAACATGTAATCAATCAAATCCTAAATCCAAATAGTCAAAGATTATATGATAGTGAAGATTATATGATATTTTCATAACTAGAAACACACCTGATAGGTTTATTTTATAATGAGACTTGGTACGTGTACATTCCACATAGCTAGATGCATAATGAATACAGTTCTCATTCCACTTTTCTATTCATACTGTGTTATCATCTTAATAATTATATTTTATAATAACCAACTTAATACTCCATTTTGTTGACTTACTATAATTTATTTAACCATTTTCCTGCTTTGGATAATGGTAAGACTTCTATTAAAGCAACAAGGAGTATCTTCAAACCCAAGGATTCTTTTTCCTTATATTGCATTAAACACTTTAGATTAATTCATAAGAGATTATTCATTCAAAGAACATAAACATTTTTATAAATCTTGATTGATACTTCTTTCCAAAATGGCAGTATTAATTTTAAGTTTTTAAACACAACAAAGAGCTTATTAGTTTCACCCAACTTCAACCTTACTTATAGGTATTATTTTAAATAGTTTTCTAATTTATTTGTATATAATTTACATTTCACTTATTATCTGTCTGTTTCATAATTATTATTTCCTCTATTTTATCCAGAGATATCTTAATGTTTTTTCTTTTATATTTTAAAGTTCCCTTTTCTGTACTGTAGGTAGTAACTACCATTTTTATTAGTTTCCCTACTTGATTATGTTTCATGATATAGGGAGGGTTTATATTTTATACATTTGGTATACTTTATCCTCCTCACTCTGTTATTTCAAAGATATGAATGTTATTTTTCTTTTCTTTTTTTTTTTGAGTAGCATTTTAAGCTGTTGCCCTGAGTAGAGTGCTATGGAATCATAGCTCAGAGCAACCTCCAACTCTTGGGCTCAAGTCATCCTCTTACCTCGGTTTTTCTATTTTTTTTTTTTTTTTAGTACAGACAGGGTCTCACTCTTGCTCAGGCTGGTCTCAAACTTGTCAGCTCAGGCACTCCACCTGCCTCGGCTTCCCAGAGTGCTAGGATTACAGGCATGAACCACCGAACCCAGCCTGAATGTTATTTTTTCATGTTTAAGAACAAACATATATTCTATTTTTTGCCACTTTAAAATTTATTAAATCCTTTAGAATTTGATTCATTTGGGATAACAATCCATATACAACTATAGATAAAATACATACACGTGTAGCAACATATTTTTGTAAGTAAATAGCAGGTATCAGCATATTTAAGTATTTAAGAAGAAACATGATTTGGCACCTCAGTGTCAATAAATAATTCTCTTCCATAAATTATATTTCAATCTTCTCTTTATGGCAAATAATTTATGCTTAAGCTAAAGATGGATCTAATTTTTTACATAAAGAAATTATTCTGGAAGGGATTAGGAGGAGAAAAACTTAAGGAACAGGCAGCATTATTTCAATTCATATCTCATGATTGGGAAATAATGGTTACTTACCTCATAAAGATTTTGAAAAAAATGTTTTCAGTAATTTGCAGTATTAAAACTATAATGTAGGGGAGTGGTGGGTCATGGTGTATCACACACCTCTAGGGGATGGGTCACAATTATAAGAGGGACTTTACCTAACAAATGCAATTAGTATAACCTGGTTCTTTGTACCCTCAATGAATCCCCAACCAAAACAAAACAAAACAAAAAAAAATCCATAATGTATAAATTATATCAGAGCATCTGTGAAGCATTACATAAAGGAGATTGTAAGCTGTGGCTTATAAGCAATCATTTCATCTAATCCAAATAAAATATATTTTAGGTCTTTTAATGTGTGAGAATAACCTTTAAGATACATAAAAATTTATACATAAGAGCGAAAGGATAAATACCACCTTCTGAACAGTGGTTGCTTTTGGAGAGATGGAGGGAAGGGGTTATATATACATATAGGGTAGGCTTGAACCATATCTGCAACATTTTCTTTGTCACTAAGATATAACTGAAGTAAACAAGGCAAAACGTTAACATTAAATCTGGGTGGTAGGTACTGTTATACTGTATCTGCGCTGTTCTACATGCTTCAAATAGTAGAGTTATAGATTCTTATCATGCATATTTACAGAATAAACTTTAAAATACTGGAAAAAAATTATACACACACACACACACACACACACACCCCTGATAAGGCACAGAATGACATATGCACTCACAATCTTTGTTATTAGCATAGTTGAGTTCATAGAGATTAAGCATTTGAAGATTACAAATGAGAATTTACCCCTTTTTGCAATCGTTTCCTTAAGAAATCTGAACCTCCAGGCTTTTGTCCCAGATGAGGATATCTTGCTTTTAATTTTGCTTCTTCAGCTTTCTCCGGACTGGTCACTTTATCTTCCATTTCCTGAAATAATTTTAAATAAATTACTTTTCTATTACAACTCAGCTATTTAAAATAATTCACCTTTTAATATCTGGATTCTGATCTGAATGCCAAGTAACACGGCATCTGACTAAGAAATCAAGCACAGAAGCCTTTAAAACATCTCTCTGTTGTTTTTCAGATGATCCATGTGATAGCACTATTATAGCTGTGATGCATATGTAACACCCCACACACTGGATAAAAATACCAAGATAGCTCAGCTCTGAAGTCTTGCTTGCTATTTTTTTCTAGTCATGTATAATACATTTATAGTTAGTCACCTTCTATGGAACTCTTTAGTTCTTTGCCTATATTTAGAGAACTATCCTAATACTGCTAAAAGACAAAAGATCTTTTGATCTGTTTATTCCAAACTTATATGATTTGAAGCTCCTTAGATTTTTCACTAGAAATTAACAGCAGCCCATCTATCAGCACATTTTCCTTGAATAAATTAATATAGATGACTGGTATTTGTAAAGGAGAAAAACATCTTTATATTCACATCTACATATATTATTGCCTAATTTCCCATGTTATTATAAACTCTCTTCATGTCAAAGATCTCATTCATACATATGTTAAGAGTCTTGCTCTGTCACCCACGCTGGAAGTATAGTGGTGCAATCATAGCTCGCTGCAACCTTGAACTCTTGGGCTCAAGGTAAGATACCATTTTCTTTCTTTTTTTTTTTTTTTTTGCAGTTTTTGGCTGGGGCTGGGTTTGAATCCACCACCTCCGGCATATGGGGCTGGCACCCTACTCCTTTAAGCCACAGGTGCCGCCCAAGATCCCATTTTTTAATGTATCAAAAACCTGCTTTCTAAATTCTTCAGATTGTTCACTTTTAACAACACTCTTTAGTTTACTTTCTTTCAAACTATAACACTTTATAGAGAAATGTTCATCACTTCCTAGCAAGAATAGGAGAAAAATGAATGAATTAAGAAAAACAAAGCTGCTTTAAAATGGACAGCCAGGACAGCTGGCAAGGCACACTTTCTAGCTAATTGTATTCATTTCTGCACACCAGACAGACAAAAATCATGTATCTCTGAGTATCTTGAGTTTTCCAGGTATTTATGACTACACAGTCAACAAGCAGGAATGTCAAATCCATAAATGTCAAATTTACTATTCCTGTATACCAAGTAAATCATTTATCTTTCTAGGAATTGAAAAAACTTCATAAAATTTTTGTATATTTTACTTGAAATTATAACTATACATGTTTTATAATCAGCTTTATTTACTTCATATATTACTGATACTTCCTTTTCAACACCTTTTTCATATGTTATACTCTTGGAGGATTTTAAGAAAAAACTGCTATCAAATACACATACTTTGTTTTCTATGAGGCCACTATGTGCATCCTTCCTTTTTGCTTTACAGGTTCTACTTTTCTCTTTTATTCTGCAGTTTCAAAATATCTATGCTGATTTTCAGTCTCTTTACAGTGATCACATCACTTATTTACGGATGTACACAAAATTCAACTATGTGTGCTCAGCCAGAAAAAAAGAGAATTTAAATAGCAGGGGTGACTTGGCCAGTCATTCCACTCAAAAGGGATACACCCCAGACAGAGATCAAAAGTTGAGGTATGTGACGCAGTTCTGCCATTCCCATGTTATTCTCTATCCCTGTGTATCTTTCAGACTGTAAGCTTAAAGTGTGTTTATCACTGTAGTGTTTAAAAACCTCAGCCCTACAACACACGCCTATTACCTCAGCTGGCACTCAACTGAAGAATCACCATAGCTATCTGTGCAAATGCTGGACATAAAAGTGACCTAAATGCCCTAATGAGAATTGATGGGGCAATCTCCAATATGATTATATCTTGTCTTCTTTAGGATGTTTTCAAGAGTAATTTTAGTTATATGTGATTTTCTATCATACTACCTTTACAACCTAACCCCATGTAAGACTTGACTACACTGTACTCATCACAAAAGCCTGAGAAATAATATAAATTCAAGGTTCCAGTTTAGTTTAGGGCCAGGTCACTGAATAGCTTCCCTGTGGCTCACCCTTCACTGCAGACATCTGTACTCTATAGGTGTTCCAAATGCTTGCTGCAACTTGTAGGTAGAATTGAAAGAAACCACTCTTGGGCTTCCCTGGACGATTTGTTTTAAATGATTCTTCCTTAAAAGGACTTCAAAGCTGATTGCTGTCCATCAGTCCCTGCACCTTCAAAAGGGTGTTAATGGAGGCCTGTATTTCCACTGAAACAATTCAGCTTTCCTCTGCCTTGGAAATCAGAGCTGTCTACCTCCTTTGTAGAAACACTTCTCTAAGAGAGATTCCTTAAAATTCTGGGAATGTAGCAACTTTTCCCTAGTTTTCAGTGTTTCTGTTGTTTCTATTTGACATAAATGGAAAAAGTAGTACACAATTCTGGCACTTCCTTACTTTCTTAATATAGAATATATTTATAGGTACATTTATATATATTAAGCATGCTCAATAAAATTAACAGCTTACTGTTATGAACAAAAAGCACTTGACATCTGAAAATGTCATTTAGCTTTAGAATGGATTTGTAAATATATCCTGCAAAAACAAAACTCTTGAGATTTCTTGCCAAATACATAGCACAATAGCAAGGTCCCTGCTAGTTACAATTTCCTAGCCGGATTCAGAATTTCAATTGCATTTAACAGTAAGATAATATGACCTAAGGTACATTTTTAAATGTGGTAGAGATCATCATCAAGATTTCCACAATACTTTTCATGAATCCTGTAGACATTTTTAACCTTCTGCAGATGTAGATAGTTCTCGGGCCTTACATAAGCAAGTTCAAATGTTTGGAGATTCAATAACATTCTGACACAGTGAGTTCCTATTAGTTCTGCCAATGACATCAACACCCACTGCAAGGCATGGGGAAGGGAATCCATTCTGTTCCTGGTGATGGTGTCATCAAGAGTAGACAGATGTAGTCCCTGTGAGCTCCTACAGGGGGACATCTAGCAGATAATCAGGGACTAATAGCAGCTATCAGTGGGAACAAGATGGTGAGCTCAGGACAGTACTCCTGCAGGGTAAAGGCTTTCTGTAATCCCTCAATTCTACCTCACATCACCCCCTTTTGTTACACTATCCCTTTTAATAATTTGTAACCTAATTCCCTAAATCATATTGCTTTCTATTTAAAACATGCAGGTTATGTCTCCGACAAAGGTTTAATAACCAGAATCCACCGAGAACTCAAACGTATAAGCAAGAAAAGAACAAGTGATCCCATCGCAGGCTGGGCAAGGGATTTGAAGAAAAAATTCTCTGAAGAAGGCAAGCGCACAGCCTACAGACATATGAAAAAATGCTCATCTTCTTTAATCATCAGAGAAATGCAAATCAAAACTACTCCAGTAAGACTAGCCTATATCACAAAATCCCAAGACCAGAGATGTTGGCGTGGATGTGGAGAAAAGGGAACATTTCCACACTGCTGGTGGGAATGCAAATTAATACATTCCCTTTGGAAAGATGTTTGGAGAACACTTAGAGATCTAAAAATAGATCTGCCATTCAATCCTATAATTCCTCTACTAGGCATATACC
>CAUYPK010142758.1:0-10896 GCA_963574355.1 Loris lydekkerianus
ATTTTCTTAGTTATTGTGTTAAGACATTTATATTCTACATTTAGTAAGTTTCACATGTACCCTTGTAAGATGCACCGTAGGTGTGGTCCCACCAATTACCGTCCCTCCAATTACCGTCCCTCCGCCCATCCTCCCGTTCCCCTCACCTCCCTTTCTCCTTTCCCCATGTTCTTAGCTTATAATTGGGTTATAACTTTCATATGAAAACTATAAATTAGTTTCATAGTAGGGCCGAGTACATTGGATACTTTTTCTTCCATTCTTGAGATACTTTGCTAAGAAGAATATGTTCCAGCTTTCTTTTTAATTTTCTGCCTACTTTCTCTTTGCTTATGTAAGCACTGATGGATCAAAAATATAATTGCAGTCTGGACTTCTGGCCTCTTCAACTCAGTTTGAGTGACCATATCACTGAATATTCAAATTCAACATGAATTTAAAACTGAACTCTGTTGACCTCTGACACGTTTGATATCCACTTACTTTGTTGAGTCTGAAAATGTGGAGCAATCCAAGGTTCTGCACTCACCTTAATATCTGTATCCCTTTTTTCTCAGTGTTTCCATTGCTTTTATTGGAGGTTCTGAATTGTTTCAGCCTCCTAACTGGTCTTGCTATCTCTGGGTCTGCTCCTCGTCTAAACTTTTCTCATTAGTGCTAAAAGGAGCCCTGTTTTTGATTTGGTTTTTGTTTGTAAGAAATGTCTAACAATGCCATGTCTTACTGAAGTATCTTCATGGCTTTCCACTGCCTTGGGGCCACTGTCCACACTCATCAGCATTGCACAAGAAGGTCTCTCATAATCAGCCACTCAAACCTGCACTTCTATTTGTTAGCACTGTGTTCTTGGACCCTATGTTCCAGCTGTGCTGCACCACTGGTAGATTTGTTGGTTCCATAACCATGTGGAAATCTGTTTCTTATTATATACTGGTGCTGCTGCCTGCAATGTCTTGTGTAGTTCTTGACCTAACTAATCTCCGTTGGGTTTTTAAAATGCTAATTAAACACAATTTAGTAGTCCTTCTTAACACACCTTGCTGAGCTACATTAGCTGCTTATATTTTACCCATTACTATAGCATTCTAGACTTAGTTTCTTGCCAGCAACTATACTGTATTTTGATGTATTATTTTCTGTCTCTCCATTATACTCTACCTCTTTGATGCTGGCATTCTGCTTTCAATTTCTTTCTCTTCTCTCACCTAATACTGTATCTGGCACAAAACAGCTACTTGAAATATATCTTTTGAATGAGTGGATCTGTGGTTTATAAGTAATGTTAGCCTGTGTTAAAACTGTGCAGTAATAACTATCTCTGTGTTCCAGGCTACCCATTTATCTAAGGGAAATTATAACAATATCTACCTCCTAGGGTTGTGGTGACTAAATGAAATGTTGCAAATGAACAAATTTTGAAACTACAAAAACACTTAAAAATTTTCAAGTCAGAGCTCAATCCTCAGTTGTAGACCTCAGTCAATACAAGTGTGTTTACATTTCTCAAATTTGTTTGGAATTCATACAATTTGCATATCCTCACAGGCAGAGCCTGCCATCACTATCAGTTCTGAAAACATTAATAAAAAACAGAAGGTACTAAGCTGAGCCACTACGTTTGAGGGTAGAAATGCAAACAAAAGCATGATGCATTAATCTACTGATATTAAGGCCCAAGTAAGGATGTCATTTTATATACACAAATACATGATTTAAATATCTTCCTCCCAATCATAACAAGTAAAGAATTACAAGCATAAAGAACAGCTTTATAAAGCTTCTTTTGATATATTAACCTGTTTTTCTTTAGACTGCATAGCTCTTAAAGTGGAAAATAAGGCAAATAAGCTCTATCTGAAAGCTTTTTCTGCAGATTGACTCAGTCTTCTGGTTATTGTTCATTCTATTTCTTTGGCTTATGGAGCCATTAGGAGGTCAAGTTAAAATTTTCAGGAAGTCGATGTGCTCACCTCTCCCTTTATTGCTTAAATAAACAGCAAAAGAGTTAAGTGGTCATCCTCCAAGCATTGCTACATCTAGAAAATGACCAAGCAAAATGCACCGTCACCTTTAGCACTGTATTGTTATAGAGCTGGTGTCTTCCAGGGAAATTCTACTCCCTTTATTGATTAAAGTAAGTTTCTGTGGCCTCAGAGTCAGGGAGTCATAGATGGGAATATTAGACTCTTCTCCACCTCCGTGTGACAAGGGATTTGTGTAAGCCCATCCAACTGCAGAGGTTTTAGTCTCATTTCTATGGGTCAGTCCACTGTGAGGTCTCTGCAGGATTCAAGAAAGAGTAGACTTTGACCTATAGTACTCTATTTTTCCTGGAGAAATATGAATTGTTTTTTTCACAGCAACAAATTTAATAATAAGGCCTAGTCCAGACCATGGAAAGGTAGATTTTATGGAAGGCTATGAGAGTATATCGTTTTTTTAATTTTTTTTTTTTTAAGTTTGCTTTCAATTTCAGCTGGCTTTCACTCATCTTAGTTTGAAGGGTTTTATATATATATATATATATATATATATATATATATATATATATATAATTTTTTTTTCCTTTCTTCCTTTAGCCATTCTCTTGCCCTTTGCCTCCTAAGTAGCTGGGAGTACAGGTACCTCCTGCAACGCTGGCTTTTTTTTTTTTTTTTTTTTTTGGTAAAGATGGGATCTCACTGTGGTTCACTCTGGCTCATGCTGGTCTCGAACCTCCAAGATCAGGAAATCCACCTGCCTTGGCCTTCCACAGCTCTAGGACTACAGGCGTGAGACACCACGCCTGGCCTGTGAGAGCACATCTTGTGATTCATCTGCCCATCTGTCAGCTATCTACCTACATATCTATCTACTTTTCTTCTATCTTTCTGTAATTTTAATTGTCTATCAACACATGAGACAGAATAATTTCATGCTGCTTCTTCAAACCTTAATACTGAATATTACCCTACTCACTCAATATGCTGGAAAGATTTTTGATTAAACCCCTTTCTGTTCCAATTCTCTCCCTTTTGTTGCTTTCTCCTTACACACAAACTTTAAGTGACACATATAGCACAACCAATGATAATATATCATTTCTCATATTTATCATTGAAGTGCCTGATTATTTTTTAATTATTTCAAAAGGGAATTTTACAATGATATTTGCAATGAGAAGACTATTATCATGTATCATGCATAAAAGGTTACCATGAAAACAAAGCAAAACAGAAATATTTAATTCCAAGCAGAACCAAATGACTGCTCTCTCTTTGCCAAAAAAGGGATTTTAAGGTAGAGCATAGTGACTCCCACCTGTAATCCCAGAACTTTGGGAGGCCAAGGTGGGAGGATCACTTGCAATCAGGAGTCTGAGACCAGCCTGGGCAGCATAATGAGATTGTCTCCACAAAATTTTAAAAAATTAGCCTGATGTAGTAGAACATATATCTACTTAGGATGCTGAGGCAGAAGAATTGCATGAGCCTTGAAGTTCTAGGCTGCAGTGAGCTGTGATCTTGTCACTGAGCTCTAGCCTGGGCAACAGAGAAAGACCATGTCTCTTAAAAAGAGAGAGAGAGGGAGAGAGTATTAGCCATCCTGTTAAACATATCAAACAGCAATTCTTCTCTTAAATCAGTCAGAACCATTGAAATTAGTGAATAAGAAAACATTCATATCATGTGATATAATTCTATTTAATGTTTCCATTTACTATTTAAAATTGTTTGAATATATTTCAGAGGACTACAGGTTCCTTCAGCAGGAAATAACTGCTATTACAGTTGTTACTCAGGGTACCGTGATCAGGAATGAAACTATCTATTATGATTTATCTAGTACAAGCCTATTTTTACCCAAACTAGTAAGAAAAAATTTTGAATTGTTCCTAGCAAATTCATATGTAGTAAATATTTACTATTCTCTCTCAACTGACCCCCACTTAAAGGCTAAAGATTGTTCAGCTTTTCAAAATTGACAAGCCTCTTGCTAGTTTAACTAGAAAGTAAGGACTCTAGCAAGCTCAATTAAAAATGAAAAGCCACAAGTAATATCACGGAAATACAAAACACCATCTCAGAATACTATAAAAATCTCTATGCCTATAAACTTGAAAATGTGGAGGAAATGGAGAAATTCTTGGAAATAACCTCCCAAGGCTCAATCAGGAAGAAATAGAACTCATGAACAGACCAATCTCAAGCACTGAAATTGAAGCAGCAGTAAAAAACATTTTAGCTAAAAAAATCCCAGACCAGACGATTTTACACCTGAATTTTACCAAACCTACACAGAACTTGTAACTAGACTGCAGAACTTATTCCATAAAACTGAGAATGCAGGAGTCCTCTCCAACATGTTCTTTGAAGCTGATATTACCTTGATATCAAAGCCAGGAAAAGATACAAGTAAAAAATAAAACTGCAGATGAATATCCCTTAAGAATATACATGTTAAAATTCTCAATAAAATTCTAGAGAACTGAATTCAGCAGCACATCCAAAAAATAATTCACCTTGACTAAGTGGGCTTCATTCCAGAGACACAAGGATGGTTCAACATATGCAAATTTATCTGTGTAATTCACTACATAAACAGATGCAAAAGCCAAGAGCATATGATTCTTTCAATCAATGCAGAAAAAGCATTTGACAAAATTTATCACCCTTTCATGATGAGAACGCTGAACAAAATTGGTATAGATGGGATATTCCTCAAAACTATCAAGGCAACATAGGGCAAACCTATAACCAACATCACATTAAATCGGGAAAAAAATCAAAAGCATTCCTGCTGAGAATTGGAACCAGACTAAGTTGCCCACTTTCACCACTTTTATTCAACATAGTACTGGAAGTTCTTGTCAGAGCAATAGGGCAAGAAAAGGAAATTAAGGGGTCCAAATAAGGAAAGAAGAGATCAAACTATTGCTCTTTACTGATGATATGATCTTACATCCAGAAAACCCCCAAGATTCAACTAAGAGATACCTGAGATTGATAAAGAAGTTGACCAAAGTCTCCTGTTACAAAATCAATGTACATAAATCAGTAGCTTTCATATTCACCAATAGTCAAGCTGAGAATCAAATCACACACATGACAGCATCCACAGTAGCTGCAAAGAAAACAAAATATGTAGGAATATACTTTACAAAGGTGGTGAAAGACCTCTACAGGGAGAATTATGAAACAGTGAGGAACGACAGGGCCATGGATGGAAGCAGATGGAAAATATACCAGACTCATGGATCCACAGAATCAGATGTATCAACGCATAGCTGTACTACCCACAGGGACTTAAAGATTCAATGTAATTCCCATAAAATATGGCATTTTTGGCAGATCTAGAAAACCAGATCACATTCTGAATAGCTCATGCAATATAATATAATAAGAATAAAGGGGGAGACACCGCTTTACTAGACTTCAAGCTATATTACAAGGCTATAGTAACCAAGAAGTATGGTACTGACACAAAAACACAGACAGAGATCTATGAATAAGAACACAGAACATAGAGATAAAATCATCCTCATATTCTCATCTGATTTTTGTCAAAACAGATCAACAACATACATTGGGAAAAGAATCCCCATTCCCCTGTCAATAAATGGTGCTGCAAAAGCTAGATAGCCACCTGTAAGACTGAAGCAGGATCTACACCTCTTGACACTTGCAAAAATTGACCCATGATGGATAAAAACTTCAACCTAAGGCCAAATATGATAGGAATAGTTGAAGAAAAATGTTGGAAAAACTCTTATAGATATTTTTTTAGACAAAGAATTCATGGAGAAGACTCCCAAACAATCACAGCAACAATGAAAATAAATAAATAGGTCCTGATCAAATTTAAAAACTTCCACACAGCCAAGGACACAATCAACAGAGCAAATAGACAACCCACAGAATGGAGGAAATATTCCCATGCTATACATCTGACAAAGGGCTAAGAACCAGATTCTGCAAAGAAGTCAAGCAAATCAGCAAGAAACAATCAAACAACCCCATTAAAAAGTGAACCAGAGACTCAAACAGAAACTTTTTAAATGAAGATATACTAATGACCAACAAATTCGTAAAAAAAAAAAAAAAAAGCTCAGCATCTCTAATCATTAGGGAAATGGAAATTGAAATTTCCACACAATGAGATATCTCCTAACTCCAATGAGAATGGCTCATAGTAAAATGTCCAAAACAAACAAACAAACAAACAAATGCCAATATGGATGCAGAGAGGAAGGAACTCTTATACACTGTCGGTGGGATTGCAAACTGGTACAACCTCTGTGGAAAATTGTATGGAGATACTTCAGAGAACTGAAAGTGGACCTAACATTTGATACAGCAATCCCACTGCTGGGTACATACCCAAAGGAAAAATTTCATTTTATAAAAAGGACACCTGCACTTGCATGTGTATAACAGCATTATTTAGGGGCTGATTTAGAGGAGGTGTTGGCAACATTATCTGTAACAAGACAGATATTTTTAGTTTTGTGTGTCATACTTGTTTTATATTGAAGTTAGTTATCTTTTCCTTTAAGGGGGGGAGAAACTAGCCATAGACAAAACATAAACTAACAATTAAATTTGACCCACAAGAGGCTGTGGGTTATAGCACACCAATTCCTGCTTTAGAGTGTAAAATATAAATTTTTAACTTACCATGGTCTAATTTAAATATTGTACCACTTCCCACATAGTTTTTAAAAAGTACACATCATCATTAGGTTACCTTTTCATGCTTTCTGCATTTGTCATAATACATGGTATTCCAGATATGTTAGAAATGCCATATACGTTAGTCTGTGCCCTTACAATTTAATGACATATTAAAACGATTGTATAATGAAACAATTCAAAATACTAATACATATAATTTATCTTTTTGGTTGTTCTTTTTTTGTCATTGTTTTGTTATTTTTAACGTATATCCAGATCTATTTCTGGTGTCATTTTCTTTCTGCCTAAATAATTTCTTTTTGCATCTATTGCAGTAATGATCCCTTGGCCTTGAATTCTCAAAGCTTTTGTCTGTCGGAAGCATATCTATTATCTTCACCTTGGAAAGATATTTTCACTGGGTTGAAAATTATAACAATATTTCTCTCTCAGAACATTGACAAGACTGCTTTATTGTCTTTAGTATTCGCTGTTTCTGATCATTCTGCTGTGACTCTTGTCTCCACATATCTTCTCTGTCTAGATGTTTCTAAATCTTTTCTCTTTGACACTATTGGTTAGATATTTAGTTATGATTTGCCTTGCTTCTTTTTTTTAATAAATGTTTATTCTCTTTGAGTTTATTGAGCTATTCTCTGTTCAAAAATTCATCAATTTTGGAAAATACTGGCAGTTACTTTTTGAAATATTCTAATACCACTTCCCTTTTTTCCTGATACTCTGGTTACACATATGTTTGTCTGATCCTATCCCATAGGTGACTTAGATTTTCTCTTTTTTGTTTGTTTGTTTTGGTATGCTTCTCTAGGATATTTCTATGGTCATGTTTTCTCGTTCAATGATCCTTTCTACTATGGAATGCAATCTGCTGTTAATTCAAATCTAACATACTTTTTATTTTAAATATTATATTTTGTATCTCTAGACATTCAGTATGTAGTTTTGAGGGGGTTAGGTCTTCAGTTATTTTCCCATTTGATTCATGTTGAGCTGTTATGCTTTGACTATTTCCCCCTCTGCTAAATCACTCATCACTTATTAAGTCCATTTCTGTTGGTTGATTTTCTCTTAGATGTAATTAATTTTTTTAACTTCTTTTGGATAATTTTCAATTGAGTGTTGAATATTAAAAATTTTATATTGTTGAATAATAAATATTTCTAAAGAGTTTGTGGAGTTTATTCTTATGTATAGCTAAATTATTCAGTATCAAGTACATCCTTTCCAGTCCTGCTTTTAAGGTTTTCTTATGGTGGGTCCAAAACAGCTTTTATTCCAGGGCTTACTTAATCTCACTACTAAGCCAATGTTCTACTAAACATTTTATCCAAAGCCCCTTGTTTCTATGTACTATGGTTTCTACACTCTGATAATAAAAATTATCCCCAAATCTGAAAAAGAGGAGTTTTTCCTTATTGCTTTCCAGTGCTTATTGCTTGTGCTGTCCTTGGGACGTTTCACCTAAGGCAAAAACCTAGAGTAGTTGTGAAACTTCACTTTAGCACCTTTCCCTTCTCTTATATCAAAATCTTCTTCTATCTGCTGCACACTGTCTAAAAATAATTGCTTTACATATTTTCTTTTATAGTGGATTATCAAAAGATTTCATCTATATTGCTTATCAAAAAATGATTGGTCATCAGTGTTTCTCAAAACATCATATTGTGGTAAGGAATGGCTGCATATTTGCATAGTGGAAGTAACTGACTTTAGTGCTGTAGAGACTAAACTAGCCTAGAGATGGTTATTTCATCATAGCCAGATATATGCAAATTTCTTGCATATAGTTTTCAAAACTTAGTGGGTCTCTCCATGTATACACTTGAAAAGGAGGTTATGGAGGACTCTGAGTATAAAA
The DNA here is from genome assembly GCA_963574355.1 of Loris lydekkerianus. Classification (NCBI taxonomy): domain Eukaryota; kingdom Metazoa; phylum Chordata; class Mammalia; order Primates; family Lorisidae; genus Loris; species Loris lydekkerianus. The sequence continues at coordinate 8,533 of CAUYPK010142758.1, forward strand.
GGAAGTTTTAGATTGCATGGTACCAAAAATGTTTCCTCCAGTGTTTAGTATCTGAGGGCTTTTATCTACTCACTATATTGAATCATTTTCAATTTTCTTTCTGACTGTACTAGCCTAGATGTTAAGATCTTTGCCATGTCCACATACATGTTAGCTTCAAGAGCATTCCTGTTGACTCATGCTGTTCTTATTTACTTGTTTCATCTTTATATCACAATGTAACATTTTGGTTTTAGCCCGAAACTATGAATTCTAGTGGAACTCTGTTTTCTAAGTCATGTAAAACTGTACAATAATAGAATTTGATGAGTTGTTATTCAGGGCCAGAATGGCTGATGTTTCTGGGCACTTAAAAACAGGGCACTAAGGCATTAGCTACTGCTACTCAGAACTAACAGGATGCAGAGGTATTTTCAGTGTATATAGTTCCAAACAAAGCCAAGCTCAATTTCACCATGGGAACTTGCTGCAGCAATATAATTATGTTACTGGCAATATCAATAGCTACTCTTTGATAAGCGTATCAATCTATGATGCACTGGAAATGGCCAAACATACAATTAACAATATTGTTTTCTTAAAAGTATTGACAATTTACAAGTTCATGGAATAATGAACTCATCATATCATTGGAAAGTGTATATATTTTTAACCTTTCAAATAAAATACAATTTCATGGTCAGTAAGAAGTTATTTTTCGCCAAAGTGGTTTTTCACCACCCCTGAAGCTGCAGTAGGCGTGAATGAGAAAGATAAATCCATTTGTCTTCATAGTCTTTTTTGAAAATTTATTACAGATTTTCACAAACTTTTTAGCCAAAACATGATTGTTTCTAATTACCTTTCTATTTGTTAACTTGAACTAAGTTTCCTCATTGTGAATGTCAGTGGAAGTAGAGAAAAAGAAGTCATATCTTTTACATAAAAGAGTTAATTGTATTTATTCTTTATTATTTCAATTTGGATAAAATTATGCATACAATAATTTCTTTGGGGTGAATGAAACTTGTAGAAATATTCAGCATAAAACAAATGCAACTATTTTGGTATACAATATTAATTATTGTTCATTGTAAAATATTTTTAAAATGTGCCAAAAATAAGGTTTCAATTTCCAGCAAGATCACAGATTAGAGAGCCTAAAAGTACTCTTGTTATAAAACACAAGAAATGTCTAAATAAATGTTGTAAAATACACTTTTATTTATGTTTTTTGAGACAGAATTTCAAGTTGTCACCCTAGGTAGAGCCGTGGTGTCATAGCTCACAGCAACCTCAAACTCTTGGGCTTAAGTGATTTTCTTGCCTCACCCTCCCAAGTAGCTGGGACAGCAGGTGCCTGCTGCAACGTCTGGCTATTTTTTGTTGCAGTTGTCATTGTTTAGCTGGCCGGGCAGCGTTCGAACTCTCCACCTTCAGCATATGTGGCTGGTGCAATAACCACTGTGCTATGGGCACTGAGCCAAAATTCACTTTTAAATTCATTGTTGGCATGGTAAGAAAGGATAAAATATTCCTGTGTCTGGATATATAATCAAAGAAAATTAAATCTTTCTTTTAAAGAGCGATCTGTACTCCACTGTTCACTGAAACTTTATTCACAAGAGCCAAGATATGAAAATAGTCTGTGACCATGAATGAATGAATACATAAAGAAAATGTGGTATATACACACAATGGAATACTATTCTGCCCTAAACAAGGAGAAAATCCTGCTATGTGCAACAACATGGATGAGCCTTAAGGACATTAAGCTTGTAAAATAAGCTAGACACAGAAAGGCAGATAGTGTATGATCTCATTAATATGTGAAATCTAAAAAAGTCAAATAGATAGAAGCAGAGAATAGAATGGTGGTTACCAGGGATGGCGAATGGGAGAAATGGAGAGATAGAAATTTTTCATCTATTATTTCATTAAGTAGCTTCTCTATTGCTTTCTCATCTCTTCTCCTTCTTAAACTCCTATAGTACAAATGTTTGTTTGCTAGACAAATATTTGTTTGAATAAGTCCTGCAGAATATTTATTTATTTATTTATTTATTTTGTCCATTTTAAAGTCATGTGTTTTTGTAGCTCCATATCTCAATAAATATTTATTCTACTATGTTGTGGTATATACTGATTGATGGAGAATTTTGTACTCTATACATTGATGCTGTTCATTTTATTCTATTTTTAATTTTTTTATTCTTTTCATCCTATTACTATATGATGTCATTAAGCGATTTTCGGCCAATTTTTCTCTACGAATTCAAATTGAACCAAAGCGCTGCCGAAACAGCCCGAAAAATTAACCAGGCATTTGGCAATGATAGTGTTAGTGAATGCACTGTTAGACGTTGGTTTGCGAAATTTTGTTCT
>CAUYPK010142761.1:0-31048 GCA_963574355.1 Loris lydekkerianus
TAATTGACCTGCGTCGATGGGAGAAGCCCCGCCTAACTTTAATTAACACCCGTTGGCAAGTGGCCCCCCCCCCCCCCCTTTGTTTTATTTTAAAGGTGTACCACCTGGCTATTTAAAATTAATGCTTGGCCTGCTGACTCAGGTACACAGTCATAATGATTTGGGGGGCTGGGGTTGGCTGTAGTTTTACATTTTCTTTCCTTCCTTCCTTCCTTCCTTCTATCCCTCCCTCACTCCCTCCTTCCGTCTTTCCTTCCTTCCTCTCACTCTGTCACCCTGGGTGCCAGACCTAAGTGCCAAGGTGTCATAGCTCACAGCAACCTTAAACTCTTGGGCTTGAGCAATTCTCTTGCCTTAGCCTCCAGCTGAGATTATAAGCACCGGCTGCTATGCCTAGCTAATTTTTCTTTCTTTTTAGAGACAGAGTCTCACTTTTATCACCCTCAGTAGAGTGCAGTTGCATCACAGCTCACAGCAACCTATAGCTCTTGGGCTTAGCTGATTCTCTTGCCTCAGCTTCCGGAGTTAGCTGGGACTACAGGTGCCCACCACAAACTATTATTGTTGCAGTTTGGCTGGGGTGGGTTTGAACCTGCCACCCTGGGTATATGGGTCCAGCGCCCTACTCACTGAGCCATAGGCACTGCCCAATTTTTCTATTTTTAGCACACACAGGGTCTCACTCTTGTTCCGGTTGGTCTGGAACTATTCTCCTGAGCTCAAGCAATCCACTTGCCTCAGCCTCCCAGAATGCTAGGATTACAGGCTTGAGCCACTGTGCTGGCCTATAATTCTAGATTTTCCACACCTGGATGCTCCTAGCTCTGAGAAGGCTTTGGAAGTGCAAGAGGAAGACGGAATGGGCCCCACCACCATCCTTGAGGCCAACAGGCAGGCCCCAAAGGTCTCTCAGCCCAAGTTCAGGCACTGTATCTGAACTAGCAGCAGGTCAGAGTGAGCTGCTTTTTCCAACAGCCCCTTCTCACCTCATTACTCACTCAGTGTTCTTTCTGTCCTTCACTTTCTTCCTGAACATTGAGGTTTCACTCGGGAAGCAAAGTTGTTCCTTGTAACAAAGGACATCCCTTCTATAGATGCTGACTGGATGTCCATAAATTTGGCATTGGTTTATGTTTTTGAAAATGAAAAGCTAGTATTGTTACAAAATGTAGGGACTGTAACTCTGACAGCAAAAGAAGATTATAGATTTGGGGTTGTTGCCATTTCCTCTCCTGGAGCAGAGCAGAGAACTTTTAGGAAATTCTGTCATCGTCAGCCAAATGCCTCCTCCATGGTTAGCACTAGGGAACCCATACATTTCTGGGTTTCTCAAAATAAAACTATTCTACAAATATAAAATGCCATTAGAAAAGGAAACATTAATTTTGAATAGAATTTGTGCTGCTGTTCATTTCTATAAACTACGATCAAGCAAATATTCATAGAGGAGGTTCTTTCTCTAGTATAATATTTGAAGATACTGATCCCACTGTAAGGTTACCTTCAAATAAAAAATAAAACTCACATTCTTTTATAGTATTAGATGTAAGACAACTTTTTGCCTTTTATAATTTCTATAATCATTTAATTAAAAATATTACTCAAATGCTTTAAAATGGTAAAGCCAGGTGTGATGGCTCACACCTGTAATCTCAGCACTCTGGGAGGTGGAAATGGGCAGATTGCTTGAGCTCATGTGTTCAAGACCACCCTAAAAAAAAGCAAGACTTGTCTGTAAAAATAGCTGGGCATTGTGTGGGCGCCTGTAGTCCCAGCTACTTGGGAGGCTGAAGCAAGAGAATCACTTAAGCCCAAGAGTTTGAGGTTTCTGTGAGCTGTGATGCCATGGTACTCTATCAAGGGCAACAAAGTGAGACTCTCAAAAGTTTTTTTCTTTTTTTTTTAATTATTATTATTATTATTTTTTATTTGTAGAGACAGAGTCTCACTTTACCTCCCTCAGTAGAGTGCCATGACGTCACAGGACTCACAGCAACCTCCAGCTCTTGGGCTTCCAAGATTCTCCTGCCTCAGCCTCCCAAGCAGCTGGGACTACAGGCACCTGCCACAACGCCCGGCTATTTTTTTGTTGCAGTTCTCCCGGGGCTGGGTTTGAACCCGCCACCCTCGGTATATGGGGCCGGCGCTCTTTTCACTGAGCCACAGGCGCCACCCTCAAAGGAGTAGGGCGCCAGCCCCATATGCTGGAGATGGCGGGTTCAAAAAAAATTTTCAAATGGGTAGAGGATTCCAATGAGCTGTAAAGTGTGTATATTCCACCCAAAATAAGTCTACCATGTTTTATTTATGTTTTATTGGCAGCCTTAATATATAAAAGGTTTTTTGTTTTTTTTTTTTACCAGTGTATACCTTGGACCCAAGGGCAGTGCCTAGAGGTTCAGCCACAGTTCAGATATCACCTTTGTTCTAGGGGTACAAGCAGGGTAGTACAAGGGGTACAAGAGGTAGCTTGTTCATGAAATCAGTATAATACTGTCTTTGTCATGTGAAACTTGAAGCTTAATCTAAAACATGTAATCAGAACACTTCCTTTTTAAAAAAAAAACACTCTGTAAATGTTAGATTATTCCCAGACAATTTAACAAAGGTGTTTGGTTCAAAATTTTCTATTTAAATAAAATACAGTGAGAAGTTGAACATATGTTTATGTCACAACCCAATAGTTACATCCTGGGCATTTATCCCAGAGAAATGGGAACTTAAATGTCCACACAAAAATATGTATACCATAGTTCATAACAGCTTTATTTGTGAAAGCCCCAAAGTGGAAACTACTCATATGTCCTGTAATAGGTAATTGGTTAAACAAACTGAGGTACATTCACACTGTGGAATATTATGTGGCAAAAAAAAGGAATAAACCATGGATTTACCCAACAACTTGAATGGACCTCCAGGACAAGATGCTATGTGTAAAATACCAATCTTTAAAGGTCACACACTGTATAATTCCATTTATATAGCATTATCAAAATTGTCAAGATGTAGAACAGATCATTGGTCAACAGGAGTTAGGAAAACTTGGGGCTGGAATGGAGGGAAGTGACTAAGAACTGGTAGTACCAGGGAGATCTTGGTTGCAGTGGTGATTATGTGGATCTACATAGGCCATGAGGTATCCCAGAACAACACACACATTGCACTGGTGTTAATTTCCTGATTTTGATATTGCATCATTATCATGTAAGATGTAGGAACCATCGGAGAAAGTTGGATTAAGGGTACATAGACCTTGCTGTGCTGTCTTTGCACGTTTCTATGAACCTATAATTATTTCAAACTAAAAAAAAAAATTAAAAGGGAGGGTAGGGAGATTATATGGTCTCACAGGTAAATTAGAAAGAAAAAACAGAAGATCCCCCCCAAACAAAAGTACTGAGAGGAACCCACTCCCCAGGTTAGAAATGAAAGTGTTAGATGTGATGGTGGAAGAAGGAAGACTCTCTCCCTCTCTGAGGTATGTCCAGCTCTTATCAGCCCCTTTGGAACCATAAACTCCATTCATCTAACATGAAATAAAAAATACCAGAGGAAGGGTGGCACCCGTAGCTCAATGGGTAGGGTGCTGGCCACATGCACCAAGGCTGGTGGGTTTGAACCCAGCCTGGGCCAGCTAAACAACGACAACTGCAATGAAAACAAAAAATAGCAGGCATTGTGCAGGCACCTGTAGTCCCAGCTACTTGGGGGACTGAGGCAAGAAACTCGCTTAAGCCCAAGAGTTGGAGGTTGCTATGAGCTGTGATGCCACGGCCTTCTACCGTGGGCAACATAGTGAAACTCTTGTCTCAGAAAAAAAAAAAAAACACAGAAATTTTGTTTACTCATAATCTTTTAAACAGAATAAAGCTCAGTGCCCATAGCACAGTGGTTATGGCACCAGCCACATACACCAAGGGTGGCAAGTTCAAACCCAGCCCAGGCTAGCTAAACAATGACAACTGCAACAAAAAATAGCCGGGCATTGTGGCAGGTGCCTATAGTCCCAGCTACTTGGGAGTCTGAGGCTAGAGAATCGCTTAAGCCCAAGAGTTGGAGGTTGCTGTGTGCTGTGATGCCATGGCACTCTACCGAGGGCAACATAGTGAGACTCTTGTCTCAAAAAAAAAAAAAAAAAAAAAAAAAATCAGAGAAATTTTGTTTACTCATAATCTTTTAAACAGAATAAAAGCCTACATCTTTGTCTCAGACAGGAATACTGTTAAAGGATGGGGAAAAGGGACTTTAATAAAAAAAGAACTGTGTAATTTACATAGTTCTTCCTGAATGTTTTTACTTCATGAAGTTTAAAATATCATTTAAGAACAATAGCATTTATGTGATGGCTCTCTAACTTACTATCCTATTACATACACATCCCATAAAGTTGTATCATTTATCTTTGGAAATTGACCCAACATTCTGACCACTATTCTGTATGTGGTTATAGACCCAGAAAGTTCAGCTGCTGGACTAACATTTTTTCTGCTATTTCCTACATAATGGTAGATAAGCAGGGGAAGTACCAGTTTTACTCATCTCTGACTCTTGGTGGTTTGTGGCATGTTCAGGATAGCATTTGAAATAGGACAAAGAACATAGAACAAAGTAATAGAAATTCCCTGCTTGTATGTGCAGTGTAAACAACATTTGGATCAATTTACAAGTTTCTGCAAAACGCTGTCAAGAAATAATTTCATTTGTGCTTTAGCAAGAAAATGGCAGATCTGTACTATATCACATCACACACCTTTTGGAATCCCTTACTGGGCTTTGCTGAGACATTAGCTGCAGGAGTTGGACTCCTTGTAGTGGCAGAGACACTGTAGTCCCTTTGTTGTCCCTGTCACCGCTCCCTGTTGCTCCTCCAGGAGCACAGACAAGGGCCACAACATCAGAGAGCTGGTCCATTGTCCTGTGTAGCCCCAAGAGCTTCCTCTCAGGGATGGGGTCACCAGTCAACAGCCTGTGGTACACACGTGCCCCAAGGAAGTATCGTGTCTGTTGTCTAGAAATAAGCAACATGCTTTTCCTTTGTAGGCACTTTCTCCTTTTGGATACAATTTCAGTGGCTTATCCTAAGTGGGCTTGGGGGTATGCGATACCATGTGACCACTTGAATGCTTCAAAAAAATTTTGTAATGCACACTAACTAAAAAGCATATCCTTACAATTGTTGAATGCAAGGAGACAGACTCAATCCTCTGTTTTTGATTGGTTCTTTATCTTCAACAGCATGTACTGCATTCCCTGTGAAGGTCCTTGCCCCAAGGTCTGTGAGGAAGAAAAGAAAACAAAAACTATTGATTCTGTTACTTCTGCTCAGATGCTTCAAGGATGTACCATCTTCAAGGGCAATTTGCTCATTAATATCCGACGAGGCAGTAAGTATTCCACCCCACCGGAAGAATGGCTGGATCTCTTAATTTGTTTTGTTGATGCTTTTCATGCTCCTGTCCCTGATTCACCACTAAAATATGGGCTTAGAAAAACAACCTGGTGTGTAAGGCTCACAAATGACGTCGTCTCTCCTTTGAGTTTCCCTCAAAGATTAAAAAAAAAAAAAACAATTCAAAGGCAATCAGTTTTTTAGCCGTTGGCACATCATGTATTCCTGTAAAGAGGGTCATCCCTCATTTTCCTATTAGTCACATCTTACATAGAAAAGACAAGTCCTGACACACACAAATCCCAGAAGAGGCCATTGGATCAGAGAGATGACTCAGCAGACGGGCACTGCAGCCAAATCCACACATCTTTAACTCTAAAATGTTTGTTAACTTGCATTTATTGAGGAGACTGAGGAAAGGGAAGAGCTTAATGATATCACATTAAAACCTTACTAAGTCCAGGCGGCTCCCGTCACTCAGTCGGTTGGGCACCGGGCACATACACCAAGACTGCCAGGTTTGAACCCAGCCCAGGCCAGCTAAAACAACAATGACAGCTGCAACAACAACAACAACAGAATAGCTGGGCATTGTTGAGGGTGCCTGTAGTCCCAGCTACTTAGGAGGCTGAGGCAAGAGAAGGGCTTAAACCCAAGAGTTTGAGGTTGCTGTGAGCTGTGATGCCACAACACTTATAAAGGGCGACATAGTGAGACTCTTTCTAATAAATAAATAAAATAAAATCTTACTAAGTCCAAAAGAGTGGTAGCTCCCCAAATTTACTTCTGTGAGCCAAAAAGATGCAAGTATGCATAAAGCTTCAGTCTCACCCCTGTGGAGTCACCTCAATTTGCGCCTTGAGGGCCATTCCTGGTAAGTAGCTTCTAAACTGCATTTGTGCAGAGCATTTCCCACTAACTTAGTCTGTGATCTTTTAACTTCTCATCTTTAATTGACAAGGGCTTCTAGTATTGGTGCCTAAAATTCTCTACCACTGGAACCACATGGTCAAAGGACTGATAGTTTGATTAAGTTAGAATAAATATAAGAAGAAGATCTTGAAGTTGAAAGGAATTTTTCTTTTTTGTATCTTTTCGTGAAGCATTCTTTTCTTTTTCTTCTTCTTTTTTTTTTTTTTTAACAGAGATGAGGAAATGACTAATGTGTTTATTTTGTAAATTTACCTGTCCTCAGTATTTGGTAAATGAGCAAACTGTATTCCTATGGTTTAGAAATGACAGAAACAAGTTTTTGCTTTGTTCTTTTGAATTTTTTGATAGTTCCTTGTTTTTCTACTACACAGCCTTCCACAACAGAGGTAGCTCTTTTCCCCACAGCTAGAACTTCCTAACCCTCATGGTACTTCTGAGATTTTATTCTTTTTTACTCTTACTGCATTTATTCATTTACTTTTAATTTAGTTATCCCTAGAATGTATGTTTTAAGTGCCTAAACCTTTTTTTTCAATCTTACTATCCTGGGGAAAAAAAATGAAATCCACCAGTTTAAATCCATGGAAAAATATTGTTTGAGAAGCAGTTGGTACATATTCCTGTACCATGCTGAAATGTATCTTCTGTTTGTGTCCAATATAGGAGAATGTTGGGACATCTCATTGGAAAGATTTTCCAGCCTTAACCTAAGAGACATGCTTCCTGCCCCACATTTAAAATTCAGAATATCTTTCTTAAAGCATAAAGTGAAGAAACCTGTCTTGTCTTTTCAAATTTCCCCTTAATTTCTCTTGGAAAGCCATTAAACTGTGAATTAAATGTCCGGCCTTCCCCTTCAGGAAAGCACCCTTATTCTTTTCTTTTTATCAATTCACAGTAAAATAGAACCTTTTGGTAAATAAGTCTTCATAAATTATACACAGTAAAATTTTATTAATTGAACCACACTTCAGTGATTATAGTCACTATTATAATTTTGGCATAAGTTGAACGAAGTCTGTGATTTTTATTTGCTGTGAGAAAAAGGTAGTCTAAACAGGTTGAAAGGAAATGCATTGTTTGCACAGCATGGACTTTTTTGAAAAATTTGTATTATCAACTGTTTTTCCAAGTTATAAAAGCAATACATGAGCATTATAGAAAACTTAGAAATTCAGGAATGACTTTATTAAAATCACCTGCAAATAGTGATAACTTTTGGTATATTTCCTTCCAGTCTTAGTAGGATGAAACCTTTAAATATAGAGACCTTTAAATATATGAAACCTTTAAATAAATATATGTTAGGAACTAGAAATGCAGCAAAGGCAGTTATACTGAGACAGGGAAAATGTGGTTTGTGTAGTCATGCCCTCGTGCTATGGAGGCAGTCCTGTCTGTTGACAGAGCATATTAAAAGACAGTCCCTAGATTTGTCAGTCTTAGCTAACTGGCAGTCTGGTATTTTTACATTCTGTTAATCAGTTTGGGAGCTGCAGTACTGAGCCTCTTAGAAATAGAAATTTGCTTTCCCCTGCCCAGGAGACCTTGTCCCAGGAGCAGTGTTGAACGTGAAAGCCGGGGAAGTGTGTGTGTGATAAGGGGCTGCAGGTCCTGTGCCAGGTGGCTGAGTGGGGGGTTGGGGACCTGCCATTGAGTTGAACTCCACACCATTCATAAGAATCCAGGCATGTCATCCTTATACCAATTGAGGACTTGGTAACATGGTTCCCTTTTAACGTAGATAACATCGCTTCAGAACTGGAAAACTTCATGGGGCTCATTGAAGTAGTGACGGGCTATGTGAAGATCCGCCATTCCCACGCCTTGGTCTCCTTGTCCTTCCTGAAAAACCTCCGCCTGATCTTAGGAGAGGAGCAGCTAGAAGGGTGAGTGCTCCAAATTTCCCGAGCTGACATTCTCCTGCTAAGACTCAGCAGCACAGAAAGCATTAAACTTTCTGTGTTCCTAAGGTAAGAACTCTTCTCTGACAAATAGACAAAAAGAAGGAGCCACAGGACTGCCCGTGCTTGCTGGGTCCTGGCCCACCCCCTCCAGTGGGGTTCTCCATGCTTAGGATGTTGCTGTTTTAGAAAACAGATGTTTTCATTCTTGCTGGGTTACGCCGCCTCGTCAGTGAAGAGTTGTGTGTCTGACTGTGGCCAGTGAGACAGCAGATAAGGATGCTTTGGGGGCTGTTTTTGCCAGGAGTGACTGCAGTCAGTCTGAAGGGCTTACCTCCTGACGAAACCATCATTTATGTGACCCTTATCTGCCTTGGGATACTGCCTTCTGCTACATCAAAACCACTTCGTTTTTCAAAATAATGTAACATCAGAGAACTAGAGGTGTAAGTTTGCACACACAACTTCTTGGCGGCCCTTAGTCTGTGCATACCTTCACACCTTCACACCTTTTCCCTTCCCATCCTTCCTTCTAAGTACAGCTCTTGCCGGGCTTTAAGCTAATGCTTTGAAATTAAAGGAGTCATCAATTAAGGAGAAAACTCCTTGGAAAGAGAATTTGGGGAAATAATTTAACAAAAAAAAAGAGGTAGGCAGGTCATGGGAAAGGTTGTCCTTACTGATTTATCTGCTCCAACTGGATAAAGTTACCACATAAGGCTTACTTTACAGCCTCCCTGCTTTTCTCAGACTAATTCTTGGTCAGTCTTAAATACTTGAAATTCCATCATCTGATACAGCTAAAGAGAGAGGGCAGTTCTTCATTCCATCCTTGAAAAGCACACTGTCCTCCGCATTGGGGACACTGATCATTTAGAAAAACTTCTTTCTGGTTACACATCAAGGAGGCTACCACCCCAGAGACTCAGCTCCATCTCTTAGTCACTTAGTGGCAAGTTGAGGCTCTGCCAATTTGAGGTAATGGTGGTGGTTTGTTGTATTGAATTTTAAAATAAATTTTAGCTCAATTTTTTTTTTTTTCTTTTTGAAACAGGTTCTCTTTCTGACTCTGGGTTGAGTGCTGTGGCATCATAACTCATAGCAACCTCAAACTCTTGCCTCAGCCTCCGAAGTAGCTGGGAAAGACACATTCCACAACACCAGCTAGTTTTTCTTTCTTTTTTTTTTTTTTTTATTGTTGGTGATTCATTGAGGGTACAAGAAACCAGGTTACACTGATAGCATTTGTTAGGTAAAGTCCCTCTTACAGTCGTGTCTTGTATTGCTATTGTAGTCACCTTCTATGTACTCCAGGGTCTTTTTTTTTTTTTTTTTTTCTCCCTTCACCATTTCAACTTTTTTGGAATTCTTTTGCACTTGCATGCATCTCCCTTTTCCTTCCCCTACCAGTTCTATGTTAGCAGTTACCAGCTTTCCTGAGTGGATTCTTGGCCCCTTCCCTCACCCCCACCTTTAATCTTCTGTCTGTTTGATGCCATTTGGCTGTATTTTGGGCAGAACAGTCACTGTCCTTGTAAAGTTTTTAGATCAATAAAGTCAGTGGCCTTCAAAAAAACAAACAAAAAAACTCTTGGTCAAAACCCACCCCCCTCCTTCCTTTCCTCTCTCTGCTCTTCTTTCCCCCACCCCCACCGTGTCATTAATTATCATTAATTGTCCTTATATCAAAATTGAGTACATAGGATTCATGATTCTCCATTCCTGTGATGCGTATTAAGAATATGTTCTGCTTCCATCCAGCCTTTATAAAGGCTGTAAAGTCTCCATTTTTTTTAATGACTGAATAGTATTCCATGGTGTACATATACCACAGCTTGTTAATTCATTCCTGGGTTGGTGGGCACTTAAGCTGTTCCCACATTTTATCAATTGTAAATTGAGCTATAATAAACAGTCTAATGCAAGTGTGCTTATGATAAAAGGATTTTTTTCCTTCTGGGATGCCCAGTAATGGGATTGCAGGATTAAATAGGAGGTCTAGCTTGAGTTCTTTGAGGATTCTCCATACTTCTTCCAAAAAGGTTGTATTAGTTTGCAGTCCCACCAGCAGTGTAAAAGTGTTCCCTTCTTCCCACATCCACGCCAGCATCTGCAGTTTTGAGATTTTGTGATATGGGCCATTCTTAACACCAGCTAGTTTTTCTATTTTTAGTAGAGCTAGAATCTGGCTTTTGCTCAGACTGGTCTCGAACTCCTGAGCTCAAGCAATCCACCTGCCTTGGCCTCCAGAGTGCTAGAATTACAGGCATGAGGCACTATGCCTGGCTTCCACTCAGTATTTTTTCCCTCTAAGTAGGGTTTGCATTTCTGTAATCCTGGTATTTGTAATTCCTTTATCTTTGGCAGATTGGTAGCTGTCAAAAATTTTTTTTTTTTTTTTTTTTTTGCTTGAGGATACACTTTTTTTCCCCCACAAAACTAAGTAAGTGATAGACGTAGAGGGAAAAGCCAAGCACAGAGTTTAACTCATTTTTATTTGGAATTATTATATGATGTGATTACCTTTAAGTATTGTGCACTTAAATGTAGCTGAAAATTAAAGCTGAATTTTTATGTGCAAAGATATTTATGATAGGCCAGGTGTGGTGGCTCATGCCTGTAATCCCAGCACTCTTGGGAGGCCGAGGCAGGAGGATCACTTGAGCTTAGGAGTTGGAGACCAGCCTGAACAAGAGGGAGACCATATATCTACTAAAACTAAAAAAAAATTAGCAGGGTGTTATGGCAGGCACCTGTAGCCCCAACACTCTGGGAGGCTGAGGGGGAGTGATTGCTGTGCCCAGGAGTTTGAGATCGCTGGGAGCTGTGATGACATCACAGCACTCTATCCGGGGTAACAGAGTAAGACTGTGTCTCAAAAAATAAATGAATGAATGAATGAATGAAGGAAGGAAGGAAGGAAGGAAGGAAGGAAGGAAACAAAGGAAAGAAAGGAAAGAAAGAAAATTTATGATGTATTTCTCATCTGAAACACAGATAAACCCTATATAAAATCTGAAGCATCAGTGGGATTTTTTTAAAGATGCATATTACTGCTTAGGTATTGGTAGACTTTCACAGGCAAGTTTCCGCCCCTGCCCATGCTGTTAGCATTTTAGATAGGAGGGAGGGGCCCACTGGGCTGAGGTTTTTCTAGCCTGTTGCTGCTCTGTAGCCCTGCAGCTCTGAGGATGCTGGGTTTCCAGCCCTTTATTCCCATGTGCTGCTTCTTAGTCTCTCTCTTTAGCTGGGCTGTTGAGAATCTTACCCCTTGCGATGATAGGATTTTTTAGTCTCACCTTACTTGTAACAGAAAAGGTGCACCAAGGCCAGACACAGTGGCTCATGCCTATAATCCTAGCACTGTGGGAGACCTAATGGGTGGATCACCTGAGCTCAGGAGTTCGAGACCAGGCTGAGCAAGAGTGAGGCCCCATCTCTAATAAAAATAGCTGGGCATTGTGGTGGGTGCCTGTAGTCCTAGCTACTTAGGAGGCTAAGGCAAGAGGATCACTTGAGCCTAAGAGTTTGAGAATGCTGTGAGCTGTGATGCCCCACATTCTACCCAGGGGGTCAGAGACAAACTGTCTCAAAAAAAAAAAAAAAGCGTAGCACATTCTCACCTATGAGAAATTCCCCAAGAGGTCTTTTTGTTTCAGGTATGACCAGTAGCAACAATGCAAGTCTTTATTCTCCTCTTCCACTCAGGGACAGTGTTAGCTCCCACTCTTTCATCTACTTCTCTCACTTCTGCAAGAAAGAGAGAATTAGAAGGAGGATGAGAAGGACAGGATGTGATAAACAGATAAATGCCAACAGTGCAAAGCAGAACTACGTGCCATGGGAGAAAGAAATGTGCCCTGGGCATGAAAGAGTCGGAAATCTACCTGAGAAAATCAGACAGACTTCTGAGAAGAGGTGGCCTTGAAGGGCTTCTGGAAACACTCCAAAAGCAGAAGTTGGAGAAAGAATTCAGAGAAGGGTGGCAGGGGCAAAGGCAACGAGTTGGGGCATCCTGGGGCCTGTTGGGCAAATAATGCTGGAGAGAGGTAGGTGGTACTGGGATTACGTAAGATGTTAGGATGGGCCCAGGTATAGAGGTTATAATTCAGGTAGGCCATGGAACATACTGAAGGCTTTTGAGTAGAAGAGTGTTAGCAGAGCTGTCTGAAATTTTAATTTCAGTGTGCTTTTGGTTTAGCCCAGGATAACTTTTATCTCAGTGTTTCTCCAAATTTGCCACATATTAGAATCATCTGAGGGGCTTTGGGGAAGTCTGAAGATGTGCAGACGGGCTTCTGCCTTTTAGCATCTCTTAATTCTCACCTAGTCATAGAAGGAATCTAGGGGGAGCTGGGGCCCCACACTGGGGCTGGAAACACAGGACTAGTATTGGCAGGCAGTTCTTAATGGCTTGGTTATTATTTCACAAAGTTTTCTTATCTTTATTTTTAAGGCCTAAATTATGCCTCACCCCAATTCAGTAGGAATATTTGGGGGTAGGATCTGGGCATCTGTAGTTTTCTTAAGATTCCGAGGCACATTCAACATGCAGCAGAGATTGGAAACTGCATCTTTATTCCTTTTTCCTTCCTTTGTGCTTATCCCCAAAGCACTTTGAATTTTTCTTATTTTCTTGTTGCACTGTTGCCTGAAAATACTGTTATTCTTCTTTAGCCTGTCTTACAGCCAATGAGAACATAAGCAAGTGTTTCCGTTTGGTTCAATAGGATGGGTATTTTGTAGCCTTTTGGATTTGATGGAGAACTGAATAATGCAAAGTACAGAGATTCTTCAACTCTGACAACCTGGGCTTTCCAACATGTCACTGAGATCCTTCTCCAAAAATTTCCTGAGCAGTCCAGAATAGGAAGCTCAAGAATGTCACCTAGCCTAGAGCTCTTGAGTCCTGAGAGCTTATTTACTTTTTTTTTTTAGAGACAGAGACTCACTTTATCACCCTTGGTAGAGTGCTATGACATCACAGCTCACAGCAACCTCCAACTCCTGGGTTTAGGCGATTCTCTTGCCTCAGCCTCCCCAGTAGCTGGGACTACAGGTGCCTGCCACAACGCCTGGCTATTTTTTTTATTGCAGCGTAGCCAGGGCTGGGTTTGAACCCACCACCATCGGTATATGGGGCCAGCGCCCTGCTCACTGAGCCATAGGCGCCACCCTGAGCTTATTATGTCACACTCATTGTGAGCTGATTTGGTAACCTGACTTCCATGCAGGTGACAGATAATAAGCAGAATCCCCTCAGAACACAAAGCAGGGTGGTCCGTCACTGAAAAACCCAAGACAGCTAGGGTTTCTTTGAGTAAATAGGGTTTACTCTATGTTAATGTTTTATGTATTTCTAGAGAAATAACCCTAGACATTAAAATCAAGGTTCTGCTATTAACATAGGAAACACATTTTGTTGGGATGTTTTGGTTTTGGTTTTTGAGATAGAGTCTCACTCTGTTGCCTAGCTCACAGCAACCTGAAACTCCTGGGTTCACATGATCCTCCTGCCTCAGCCTCCAGAGCAGCTGTGACTACAAAGACCACCACAACACTTGGCTAATTTTTTTTTTTTTTTTTTTTTTTCTATTTTTGGTGAAGACAGGGTGTCAGTCTTACTCAGGCTGGTCTTGAACTCCTTAGCTCAAGGAATCTTCCCACCTTGGTCTCTCAAGAGTTCTAGGATTACAGGCATGAATTATTGCACCTGGCATAGGATACAGATTTTGTAATTCACATGTATAAGACTTCTGTAAAATGATTAATTTTCAGCCCTTGAATAAGAGAAAATAATTGTTATCTAGAAAATTCCCTTATTTGTACAACATTTTCTAATGGCATCGCATAACCAAGGAGTTAAAATTTCAAAGTCTTTGGTATTACCAAGAATTGTTGCCTTGGAAAGAATAAAAACAGATGGAGGGTGTTAGGTTTTAAGAATTGAAATTGGGCTCAGCGCCTGTTGCTCAGAGGATAGAGGACCAGCCACGTACACTGGAGCTGGCAGGTTCTAATCCAGCCCAGGCCTGCCAAACAACAATGACAACTACAACCAAAAAATATCTGGGCATTGTGGCAGGTGCCTGTAGTCCCAGCTACTTTGGAGGCTGCGGCAAGAGAATTGCTTAAGTCCAAGAGTTAGAGGTTGCTGTGAGCTGTGACGCCATGGCACCCTACCCAGGTGACAGCTTGAGACTCTGTCTTAAAAAAAAAAAAAAAAAAAGATTTGAAATTGGTGGACGCATGATGTAGGCATCTCTATGCTTTTGTTGCCACCACTGGACTTTGCAGCACTTAACGCTTTCTACTAAGTTGTTGCAGCTCTTAAGATAAGGCTGAAACATGGCTGCACTTTTGACAGTTCCCTGGAGCTTTTAAAAAATATACACTCAACCCTGTGACCTGGCAGTTCTCAAAAGAAGTGAAAACATGCTCATGCAAAGACTCATATGTGAGTGTTCATAACAGTATTACTCATAAGGGCCACCTCACCAAGCGAAAAAATGCCCACCTCCTGGAAACACTCCAAACACTCTTCACCAGCAGATGAATGAGTAAACAAAATGTGGCACCATGGAATACTACTCAATAATAAAAAAGAATGAAGTACGCTACATATCGCAACATGGGTGAACCTCAGAAACATTAGTCTAAGTGGGAAAAAATAAGTCCAGACAGAAAAGAGTATGTATTATATAGCTGTATTAATGTGATTCTCAGAAAAAGTAAAACTATAGAGACAGAAAGCAGATAAGTGGCAGCTGAGGGTTAGAGTAGAGATTGAACACCAACTAGAACAAGGGAACTTCTGGATGATGGAAATGTTCCGGAACTGGGTAGTGGTGATAGTTGGACAACTGTATAAATTTTACTGAAGCTCATGAAACTGTATACTTATGATGAGTAAGTTTTTTGGTATGGAAAATATACTTCAGAGAAGCTATTAAAAAAACAAAACAAAACAAAAAAAAAAAAAAAACACTCAGTGAAACAAAGATGGTGTAACTATCAGATTTGGGGTAGATTGGAAAAGGTGTAAATCAGTCCAGCTGCCAAGGCAAAAAGGCCGAATACTGTATCAGCTGCCCGTTGCTCTGTTGCTGCTGATGGCTCTGGCTCTGTGCGCTGGGATCTGATGCCCCCTAGAGACAACCTTGAAGAGGCAACAGTTTCTCCTATGAGAAATGAACTACAATGATTGGTTATATATTTGCAGATATTTTTTCAGTCTGTCAGCAAGGGCTGAAAAGAGGGAAATGTCCCTTCCTACCTCCACAGGCTACAGAACTCAGGCTCGGCCCTGTTTGTCAAGGCACAGGACTTTCCTGTTCTCTGAGACTTTGTTCCAGGGGACTTTGACACTTCAGAGAGCAGAACAGGTCATCCCATACCTTTGTGGGATGATTCAAAGCTCACAGTATCCTTTTATATTTAGCCCATCCGATTTTCCAACTGGCTTCAGGGCTAGCTGAGCAGGGCAGACACCTCCAGTTTGCAGCTGAGAGACTCCAACCTGGGAGAAGCTGAATAACTGCTTTGCCCAGAGTTATCACTTAGTACGTGGTGGAGATGAGTATCCCCTGATCTTTGGATTCCCAGATAGTGTGCTCCCAAACCCAGCAATTGTGCCTCCCTTCACTTCCCTCCCCACCCCTGCACTTAGTGGAAACGTGTGGGAAGTGCTGCTACTCAACTCAGAAATTAAGACAAGCCCCTGATTGCAGCCACAGATGAACCAGTTGAATGTGTGCTACCTGCTTGCTAGGGTTTATCTGGATGCAGATAACATACAGGTGCCCTCAAGGAAATAACTGGCCACGCCGAACCTACCCCTCTGGCCTACAGATTGGCAGATGGGAGCTAGCCAAGTATAGAAACAAACACTTTCTGCAACATTAAGAAGGCTGAGAGCCAAAATACCAATATCCATAAAACCCAGGCATCATGGAGCCTGTGGGAGCTAAAGAAAAATAAACAACTTAATTTTTTAAAATATTCTTTGAATGTAAAGACAGTGAGCTTAGAAGCAATTAGGAAATAACATTTACTGAGTAATTTACTTAACTTGTCATTTCCTTTAGGAAACAATGAAAATTAAAGCATATGTGTATTTTGAAGATGTGCAGACGGGCTTCTGCCTTTTATCATCTTTTAAATCTCACCTTGTCATGGAAGGAATTTGGGGGCAGCTGAGGTTGGAAACACAGGAGTGATATTGACAGGCAGTTCTTAAGGGTTTGGTTATTATTTTGACAAGGTTTTCTTATTTTTATTTTTATTTAGCTTCCACCAGCTCCATGATGCCTGGGTTTTATTTATACTGGTATCATGACTCCCAGCCTCCTCAGTGTTATAAAAAATGTTTGTGTTTACTGTAAAAAGATAATCTTGGCTTTTTAAAGTGATTAATCAAATACACAATTTCAGTGTGCCTGCCATTCAGTTGTCAAATTCCTGATTTATAATTCATGCTTCCTCCCTTGCGGAGAAGAATGTTTTGTTCAGAAAGTATTTTTGGTGAGGTTCTATTCCCAGCTAGTGAAAGTAGTTTACTGAAAGAGGGCTCATCCTTGCCTGAGATGGAAGTTTGACCTGATTAATTGGCCCTTTCTCGCAGCCCAGAGGTTTTTTCACCAACAAGGAGATTTTGAAGGTAACTCAAATACCTAGAAGCGGCCAGATCTATTGGGGTCATTGTGCTGACACTGCAGAATTTCCTTCAGAGCAGGAAATGCTCCCTGATCAAAAATGGGTATTTGGCAGGACAAATCTTTTTCTACTTCAAACCTCTCTTTCAGTTGTGTGATGGCTCAGAGTCCCACTGCCCTCTAGTAGTGTCATAATCAGCCTGACAGTGAGAAGGAATAGACCTGGATGGGGTCTGGCCCCAGGGATGACAGGGCCAACTGAGCCATGTCCCGAGTGCTGCTCCACTGGACATACACCTTGCATTGCATATACTGTGTCTGGGGTCATTTGGACAATGTCTTATTTTCCTTTTCCAGGACATGCATTAGGGAGTAAACTCTTAATGAAAGGAAAGGATTTTTGACTTGGATGTTTTTTTTTGCCACTGATTTGGTGACTGTGGTCCCCTGTCTTTAGGGGAGAGCTGGGTCTGCTACTTATGTGCACACCCACTATGACCTGGAGCTGCATCTGGCTTGGTGGGCTCTGGAGCTTCCAGGACTCGCTGGAGCTCAGCCTCTGCTAGACCAGTGGTTTCCAAGTGTGGTCCTGGGGCCGCAGCAGCAGGTGTATCGCCTGGTACTGTTGAAGGTGCAGACTGTCTGCCCACTGCTGACCTGCTGAATCAGAAGCCCTGGGGGTTATGTCCAGCATTCTGAAATCAGCTTTGTGCTTGTTGAACTTGGAGAACCACTGTCTTGGATGCCAAGTTCCGTTGCTGCCCACCAGGGGCCTTTCCTCCTCTCCCACACTTTCTCCAGGGACTGGAGCTGGGGCTTCTCAGGGTGAAAATGAAACTGGAGAAAGGCAAAGGCCCAGGGCTGGTCCACCCCAAGCCTGTCTCACCATCCCATGCTATTTCCCATCCCTTTGTACACTGCTGATTGGGTATGGGAAGGATTGACTCCCGGGGATAATGGGAGACTTCCCAGCAGTCGTGTAAGCTGTTCCGGTTGGGTAGCAGAGCACATCTGGTCTCCCATGGACTGATTTTAAGTGCACTGTACATACTCAGCTCTGAGAAAAAATAACCTAAGGCATTTCTTGAGAATGACTCGAATAACATCCTCTGGTATGAGAAGCATTATTTGTTGGTAATAGAGATCATAACATTAATTAGTGTCTTGAATTGATTTTAGTATGTTGTCCTTGAATCATGTTGCCATTAACATGGACTATCCATTCTTTTGTTTATTATTATTTTTTCTATTCATTCGTATATTGCATTAATAAGTAAATCTCTCATTGCCAAAGGAAATGAATTATGACGCGAAGGGCAAAAAGGTGAGGGGGGGCCAGAGCTAAGGGCAGGTGCACTAATATTGGTTTCTGTGCTTCTAGGAATTACTCCTTCTATGTCCTGGACAACCAGAACTTGCAGCAGCTATGGGACTGGGACCACCGTAACTTGACTATCAAAGCAGGGAAAATGTACTTTGCCTTCAATCCCAAATTGTGTGTTTCTGAAATTTACCGCATGGAGGAAGTGACAGGAACTAAAGGACGCCAGAGCAAAGGGGACATAAACACCAGGAACAATGGAGAGAGAGCCTCCTGTGAGTTGATGCGTTCAAAACACCATTGGCCCAACCAGCGCAATACAGGTGGACCCGCCTCCCGTATTGTGGGACAGTGGCTTTCCCTTGCAGCCCCCTCCTTGTTTCACTTGATGGATCCACTAGACCACCCAACTAGCACTTTGCTCCTGCTAATGTCTGCCAAGTCGATAGTGAGCAGCTTCATATGTATTCATATTTATAGATTTTCGTGAGCATTTATGTTAGTGTGTTAAACACTTATGAATAGGTTTTCATAAAAAATTGCAGATTTTAAAGCAATGTTTACAGAATGCATAGAGTTAAATGTCCTTTAATACACAGAGGCATGGTTAGATTATTTTCAAAGAAGAGCCAGTACACTTTAGCCCTATGTGCTCTGGCCTGGGGGTGGAGTAGTCTCTGCAAGCACAGCCCCTGTGTGCCATGGGTTCCCTGTCCTGTGGCCACATATTTCTCCCACACCGATGTGAAAAAGATGGAGTGAGCCTGCATCCCCAAGCTGATACTGCTTTTTAAATTTAGAAGAATATAATCACAACCTTGTGCTGGTTATGAAACTTTTACTTTCAGATCGCCTGTCAGAGATATAGCAGTGCAATTCTCATTTAGCCTTGCAGAGAAAACTGCTTTTAAGAGTGTTGTGGCTCTGTTTGGCTGGATAGGGTTATAGATTGTCTCTTCACCTTTGGCTTTTAATAAGGGAAGGGTATTAGAAAAAAAAATACAGTAATTTATATGATCAAGAGTGATTTGTGTATGCACGCCCTCCCCCCACCACACACACACAGAGGTGACTGTGAAATGGTTAGCATTGGGCTGTGGTCTGTTTTGCTGGTGTTTGGATTTACCAGGCTGATGCTCAGGCTGCTCAGAAGCAGTGTAAGGGGAGGGAGGGAGCTGGACGCAGAGCTAGAGAGCGTCCTCACAGCCAGCCAGCACCATTTCCTCTCATTGCCCACCTTCCTCCCTCCAAAGCACCAGCCTTGCCACCTGCTTTGACTATAGTAAAAGCAGATGAATCAAAGCATTTTCAAAGTCCTCTTCTCCTTAAGAGTCAGCCAGACTGACCTGTCAGATCATGGTTTCCTCTCTAAGTAACACTTCAGCAGGACTGTACCATTTCCTGATCCCAGTCCAGCGCTTTTGGCCCTAAAGACCTCTTAGTTTTTTACAGCCTTTGGTCTCTCTGCTTCACCTGAGTGTGCAGTCGGATTAAGGCAAATAGAGGAGAAAGCACCACTTGTCAGAGAGCTTCGGGTCTCCTTGGGGTACACAGTCATCAGCCCTTCCCTGGTTCTCAGCAGAGTTTGAATTTGGTCCACAGAACAGGAGGAAGGCTGGGGCAGCTTTCCTGCCCTACCTGTCAGCCAAGACTCCCTTTCCGTGGAGCATACTGGGCTTGGCCGAATGGAAGTGTTCTTGTTTTGTCAGTGTCTAATCTAGTGCCCCCATGTTTGTCAGCACTGCCTGGGGGTCTCAGAGGAGTTCCTGTGTCCTTCTAGTTCAGTGGTTCTCAACCTTCCTAATGCTGTGACCCTTTAATACAGTTCCTGTGGATCACGGCCCATAGGTTGAAAACTGTCCTAGTTTGATACTAAGTGTAGACCAAGAAAGGTTTCTTTTTGTGGTGCACCTGTGGTCTCTTCCCTGATTTTGTTGGTTATACAGGCGCAAGCAGATGTCCATCACTGCAGAACAGGTGCCACTATCTCTTAAGAAGATTTGGCTTAAAGTTTTACTCTGACCCTAACAGGCCGCCTTTGGTAGCCAGCATCTTAGAGATTGGGCAGAAAGATAAGGCCTCCTTGTTCACTGAAGTGGTTCTTCTCTTTCAGGCCAAGAAACACACACAGGTTCGTATCCAATTCCCTGGGCAAGTAGCCAGTACACCTGACTAAACTAAAACAAAGGAATGAGCTTCATCAAGCTCCACATGGTGAAATGCATGGGTTCTCAGTAGAGAGTAAGAAAGGGGCTCAGCGTGCACACCCAGCTGTGGGGAAGCTCAAGGCCAAGCCAGGTGCTTTTCAGAGATGTGTGTTTCTCTGTCACTCATGGATATACCTCTGTGCCCCAGGTGAAAGTGACGTCCTGCATTTCACCTCCACCACCACGTGGAAGAATCGCATCATCATAACCTGGCACCGATACCGGCCCCCTGACTACAGAGATCTCATCAGCTTCACTGTTTACTACAAGGAAGCGTGAGTTTCTCCATGTGGTGGTGATGTTCTGTTGACGGGAACTGAAGGCAGGGAGGCCAGTGCCAGTCTTTGGTCTCTTGTGTTGGATGAATAAAGGAAGTCAGCAGAGTCCCTGGGGAGGATCATGCTGCATGTCTCTGCTTCATCCTCATGCAGCCTCCCTGGCTGTCCTCTGACATCTGTCACAGCCTGTGATAGCCACAAATGAGGGAATATTAGCTTGAGGCCTTTCAGTCTTCAGTGGATAAGTAGAGATGTTTGAATAAAATAGACCCAAAGAGAGGAAAGTTTGTTATTATTATTGTTGTTGCCTTTTCAAGAATTAGGTCAGTCCAAACTGTCATGAACTATATGAGGGTTTTGGTTGACATACTGTTTCAACCCTCATGTCCACTAATCCTACTCAGGAAACACCCTGTAGGACCCATGGCTCTGTAGAGATGGCCCCTGGACTATTGCATCATTTATTCCTGTCATTGTCTCCCTGGGCCTCTCCTAAGCTATGACCTTCTTCTCTAGGTCATGAGCCCTCCAAATAAGGGCAGGAAAATAGAGAGCAACCTTCATGTCTCAAACCTTCTGTGGCTTCCCCCAGAATCTGCTGGGGATTTTTCTTGAGCCATCAGGTGGCATTCACCTGTCTAAGCAGCCACATATTACTCCTCCAGATAGCACTCTCTTTTTATTTCTTCCTTTGCCTCCTGTGTCCAGGTGGTTCCCACAGAATACTTAGGCATCTTCCTTGCCCCGGTTCCGACTCAATGCTATGGGCTTCTCTCTCAGGTGCTTGGCCTCCCAGTAGCAAGAACCAGAGGCACAAATGGCAGCATCTTGTACCCTTTTTCCCTTCTGGAACAGGGTCCTGAAAATGGTCATGATGAATGAGAAATGGGGTACTCAAGATTACTAGGCATTCAGGCTTTGTGTATATGGGCATTCCTCGTGATCTCTTATCATGGCTACAGACAGGGTTACGTTAATGTTTGTCTCTGAAACAAGCCAGTGGCCTGCAGTTGTCTACCCCTATCCAAACAATCATCTTTGCAGGATACTTTATTTTTATTTAGTTAGTTGTCTTTTTTGAGACAGAGTCTCCCTCTGTCACCTTGGGTAGAGTGTCGTGGGTCATCATAATTCACAGCAACCTCAAACTCTTGGGCTCAAGAGATCCTTTTGCCTCAGCCTCCTGAGTAGTTGGGACTACAGGCATCTGCCACAGTGCCTGGCTTTTTTTTTTTTTTTTTTTAATGTAGAGACAGAGTCTCACTCTTAGGCTGGTCTTCAACTCCTGAGCTCAGGCAGTCTACCCACCTGAGCCTCCCAGAGTGCTGGGATTACAGACGTGAGCCACCACAGCTGGCCTTCGCAAGATATTTTATTCTCTCTGATATTCACACCAGTGCTTTGGCAATGTCAGCTGGTAATTTCTCTAAGGAGTTGATGCTGGTTTTTAAGACAATCTGCAAACTAAATATTTGAGTATTATGAGATACTTAAGTGTCAGAATTGTTTGTGAACAATTTAGATTTTTAGAAGCTCTTTTTGTTTTTCTATAGGAAAGTCATTTTTCTCCAAAAGTTATACCAATAGCTGATGTTTGCTTTAAGTGGTTGTTTTTTTTCTTAATGGCGAAAAAATCCTGTAGTTGAGAGGGAGGAAAGTAGCATTTGCATATGTTCTTAGGGAGCAGTAACTATAGAACTTAACTCTTCTTGAGGCGGAGTGTTAAGTAATATAGTGCATGAGTATAGGAAACCTAGAGTCCAGTTGCCTAATGTTATTCTTCTATGAAAATGTAATTGAGTATTTGTTTTATTTGGAACTTCTATTACAGAAAATGTGACATGGTAGGCCTCTTGGAAAGGTTTTTGAATGCTCTGAGGTCAGAGCCCTGAAACCTTCGCTGAATGTGATCAATTGTCTTTCAGGCCCTTTAAAAATGTCACAGAATATGATGGCCAGGATGCCTGTGGCTCCAACAGCTGGAACATGGTGGACGTGGACCTCCCACCCAACAAAGATGTTGAGCCTGGCATCTTACTGCATGGGCTAAAGCCCTGGACCCAGTACGCTGTTTATGTCAAGGCTGTGACCCTCACCATGGTGGAGAATGACCACATCCGCGGGGCCAAGAGTGAAATCTTGTACATTCGCACCAATGCTTCAGGTACCCACCCGAGATGGTCCCCCAGCATCCCAGACTTCCTCGTGAGCTCAGTGTACTTACACAAGGTGTAGTGGTAGTGCTAGCAGTGAATTCTGCCTCTCATCTGTCTTGTCAGTACATTCTATTGTATCATATTCTTTTTCCACTTCTGATACCACAGGCTCTTTGTTTCCTTTTCTGGTCTTCATAACCATCCTTTATCCTGTCTCCCTCCTCTGTCCGGATGAGCCCAGATCCTCCAGGGTGCTGGGTTGGTTTTACTGGAAGGGTCCAACCAGGAAACAGCTGTCTTTGGCTGCCCTTTTTGTTTGTTTTGATATTTCAACCTCCAGGAACAAACTGAAACCATGCCAGTCTGTTCTACTTCATGTGGTTCACTGATTTTTCTCATCTTCATTCTGTAACCATTAGGGTTCCAAGAAGGTAGACAAATGTTGAAAAACTGCAGACATAGTATGTTGTAGGTATTCAAAATATTCACTGATGAAATGTTCATCCATCTCCCTTTATCTTCATGTTCTAAACCACCTCATTTCTCAACTCCACATCTGGAAACAATAAAAGCAAACATTTGGTTATATTTTCCAAGTACATAAAAACTAGTTTAGAAATAGGAAAATGCACTTCACTTGTGAATTTCTGGTTGTCTTGGTCTGTTGGGATGCTGTAACAAAAATGGCATGGTCTGGGTCACTTGTAAACAATAGAAACTGATTTCTCACAGTTCCAAAGACAGTAGACTCCAAGATTAGATTTGGCATCTGCTGAGAGCCTGCTTCTGGTTCATAGATGGACACATAGATTTCACTATGTCCTCACGCCGTGGACAGGGTGAGGGAGTGCTCTAAGGACTCTTTTATAAGGACAGTAACCCCATTCTTAAGGGTTTCACTCTCCTGACCTAATCACCAAACCCTATTATAATATTGCCACTTTATAGATTAGGATTTCAGCATGTGAATTTGGGGAGCAGAAGCTTTTAGTCGATGGCACTGATAAACACGCTTACATAACAGCCATTATTTTCATGAGGAAGGCGTTTTTAAATACCCATAAACCAGCATAGACTGAGTTTAAATGGCAGCGAGGGTGAGAAGAAAATGCTGGTGGGGAAAACCTTTGCTTGTACACACCTGCTTCCTCATCCCTCCCACCACATTGCCATGATCCTGTTAAGAGGTTATAGTCGTGGCACTGACAGTCAAGTATTTGTAGAAATAAATTTGTCATGAGCTTCTGATCTGAGCATGGGTTGGTGTATCAGAGTTTCAGTGCAACAGAATAAAGGGTTTTGTTTTGTTTTGTTTTTGAGACAAGATCTTACTCTTTTTATCACCAGGCTAGAGTGCAGTGGCCCAATCACAGCTCACTGCAACTCAAAGCGTGGGCTCAAATGATCCTCCTGCCTAAGCTCCTGAGTAGCTGGGAGTACAGGTGTGTGCCACTGCATCCAGCTAAGTTTTCCTTTTTTTTTTTTTTTTTCATTTTTTTGAGACAGAATCTCCCTCTGTCACCCTGGGTAACTCACCACAACCTCAGGCTCCTAGACTAAAGTCATATTCCTTCCTCAGCCTCCCAAGTAGCCGGGACTAGAGGCAACTGCCACCAACCCAGCTTATTTTTTCTATTTTTGATAGAGATGGGGATCTTGCTTTTGTTCAGACTGGTCTTGAACTCCTAAGCTTGGTTGATCCTCCAACTCTGCCTCCCAGAGTGCTGGGATTACAGGCGGGAGCCACCACACCTGGCCCAGCATAAATTTCTCATCTTAAATATTTGAAGTAACCCTTTCCAGCAATTCACTGTAATTGGGAGAAACAGGAATCTCTTATTATTTTGACAAATTCTTAAGAAACTCATTTCTTTTCCCCAAAGGGGGAAACCAAGTGCTGTACAAATTTAGTCAGTTCACTATATTTTGGCACTTAGCCTTGCAAGTGGTAGGGACAGAGAAGATCTTCCGCCTCTGTTTTTTTGTGATACCTATCCTCGAAATATCCAGGAATAAGCTGTTTGTTTTTAAAGTACTTATTGTTGGAAATGTTAAAGAGGTCAAGCATCAAGTGGTTATGCTTTTTCTTAAAAAGCTGGCATTAGTCATAACTAATCCTTTTCCCAAAGTATCCTCCTTTAAAGGTGTTCAGAACCTTGTGTGTATTATATACCCTAAAGCATCCACAAGCTGTTTGTCCCTTTTAGATTTTAAAAATCTTTATGAGCTCATTGCTTAAATGATATGCAGTGAAAGTGTCCTTTGCACTTTGGACAAACCATCAGAATTAATGCTTTTTTGTGAACCCGGTGAAAACAAGATTTTGGTGGTCCTTTATATATAAGGCAGGTCTGGGTTTGAGTTGGAGATCAGTAGTAAGTCTAGCTACATCAGATTACTAATGCTCTGCCTGTAAATCAATACTCCTTTTGCTGGTAATAGAGTCTGTTCTTTTAAATCAGAGCTTCCCGTGTTTGCATTCTTTAGATTGCCTTTCAGAGTCACGTCTCAGCCGTTCCACTCAAGTGTACTTACAGAAACAGTGGATTTCCACGAGATGCCTTTCCTCCTTCTCTTACGCATGGGGGGTGACACACACTCCTTCATACAAACACTCTCCATTCTCCTTCTCACCTCCCTCTTCCATTTTGGCTTCTTGCCATTTTTATCAGAGCTTCTGGACCTCGGATCAAATACAAATCAGCCCGTTTTCCCATTTGTTAAAACTGCTGTAGTGAAAAGCTTTGGAGACTGACAGTTATAACTAACATGTGAGAAATAACTGGGGTTGGAATTAGCTGTAGATTTTACATGGTCTCTTCTAACCCTGGCTGTGCCCCAGCAACCTTTTTTCCATTTGCCACTCAGTAACAGTTGTTTTCACAGAGATTATCCAAGAAAAGATATGATAAAGGGAAATGTTGGCTATTTAAAGTAATACTATTTCAAAACAAGGTTCAGTTTTCACTTTGTGTTCCGTTTTTCATTACTATTTTCTTCTCCAGATCAAACGTGCAGCTTCCCATTGGTTTGTGTTGAGTGTCTGATAGCTTGCTCTTGGGTTTATTCCTGTTCTCTGAAGCTGTTCTTTGATGCCCTTTCCAGTTCCATCCATTCCCCTGGACGTGCTTTCAGCATCAAACTCTTCTTCTCAGCTGATCGTGAAGTGGAACCCTCCCTCTCTGCCCAATGGCAACCTGAGCTACTACATTGTGCGGTGGCAGCGGCAGCCTCAGGACAGCTACCTTTACCGGCACAATTACTGCTCCAAAGGTAAGGAAGGATGCAGGGTTCACATCGTGTGAACACTCGTGAGCCCTGATATTACACGTATCAGGTAGTAGTGTAGCTCTTTGTTGGAAACCAGCCCCTCTTCCTGATCAAAGGTGCAACAACTTTTGCTCATGGGCATGTTTAACACCTTTCCTTCCCATTCTCATCATGGCTTCTCTTTTCCGAGAAGACAAAATTCCCATCAGAAAGTATGCCGATGGCACCATTGACATCGAAGAGGTGACAGAGAATCCCAAGACAGAAGTGTGTGGTGGAGAAAAAGGGCCTTGCTGTGCTTGTCCCAAAACTGAAGCCGAGAAGCAGGCCGAGAAGGAGGAGGCTGAGTACCGCAAAGTCTTCGAGAATTTCCTGCACAACTCCATCTTCGTGCCCAGGTACCAATGTCATTTGAATTTTTAGTCATCAGAACCCGCTGCTCAAGGTGGGATGGGAGGTCCTGCCGCTTATTCTCTTATCAGGTAGTTTGTGAGTCAGCAGACAGGGAGTAGCAGGAGATGAGGTTGGTTTGGTGAGGTGAAATCTTATGGAAGCCAGTTATCCCTGAAGGGAAGGGGACCAGGGCTCAGTTGCTGAGGGCAGCTGGTGTGACAGGTGCTGCCACCCGTCAGCCACCCAGCCTCCTACAGAGAGCGGGTGGCTCCCCATGGCAGAGAAGAGAGCTGAGCATGGAAACCAGTAAGAGAAAAAAAGCAGGATTTGGGTCATCTTCATCCTTTCTGCTTCTCCCCACTGCCACTCTCAGCCTGGCAGAGAAGGAATGGGCAAGAGGAAAAAAAATGAAAACATAACCAGATGCCACGGGCGTCCTTTACAAGTAGTTAAGGAAGCAGCCTAGAAAACGGCCTTTCAGAGTCACACAGCCACTTCTGCAAAGGCTCTGCTCCTGTGCACCGATGTGGGTTTCTCTAGAGCAGGGACAAAAGTGGAGGAAAGTAAATGTTCATAGTAGCCAAAATCCAGGATCACTCCCAAGGTCTGTCACATCAGCAGGTGAGTGGATAACACAGAGGGCTGTGACCATGCAGTGGGATAATATTCAGCCATGAAATGGAAGGAAATTCTGTTAACATGCTATGGCATCAATGAACCTTGAAAACACCATGCCGTAGCCGGGTATTGTGGTGGGCACCTGTAGTCCCAGCTACTTGGGAGGCTGAGGCAAGAGAATTGCTTAAGCCCAGGAGTTAGAGGTTGCTGTGAGCTATGACGCAACAGCACTCTACCCAGGGTGACAAAGTGAAACTATGTCTCAAAAAAGAAAAGAAAAGAAAACACCATGCCAGTGGAACAAGGACAGGCACAGGAGGACAGATAGTGTAATTTCATGTGAGTGGAATACATGGAATGGGCAAATTCAGAGTGACAGAAAGTAGAGTTTAGCAGGAGCTGAGGGTGAGTGGGGAATGGTGAATTATTCTATAATGGGTAGAGTTTCTGTTTTAGCTGATGAAAATATTTGAAAATGGATAATGGTAATGGTTGTACAATATTGTGAATACAATTAATACAACTCACTTATACCCTTAAGAATGCTTAAAATGCCAAAAAAAAAAAATGTCCTATATATTTTTAATTTAATTTTTACTGCAATAAAAAACAGTAAAGAAAATATGAGGTCAGACAATTAACTTTGCGAACTCATCCTAAAAAAAGTACTACATACTTCAAAATGCTGAATATCACTATGGTCACCTTTAAAGTACTCCCCTTGTGGCCAGGCGTGGTAGGTCACGCCTGTAATCCTAGCACTCTAGGAGGCTGAGGCAGGTGGATTGCTTGAGTTCAGGAGTTTGTGGTATATGTACACCATGGAATATTATGCAGCTTTAAAGAAAGATGGAGACTTTACCTCTTTCATGTTTACATGGATGGAGCTGGAACATATTCTTCTTAGTAAAGTATCTCAAGAATGGAAGAAAAGGTATCCAGTGTACTCAGCCCTACTATGAAACTAATTTATGGCTTTCATATGAAAGCTATAACCAAATTATAACCCAAGAATATGGGGAAGGGGGAGAGGGAGGGGAGGGAGGGGGAAGGATGGACAGAGGGAGGGTGATTGGTGGGATTACACCTATGGTGCATCTTACAAGGGTACATGTGAAACTTTGTAAATGTGGAATATAATTGTCTTAACATAATAACTAAGAAAATGCCAGGAAGGCCATGTTAACCAGTGTGATGAAAATGTGTCAAACTATTTATAAAACCAGTGTATGGTGCCCATGATGATATTAATATACACAGCTATGATTTAATATTAATAAAAAAATTATAAAGCTCTAATAATAGATTGAACTTAAAATACAAGTCTAATTCAGTTTCAACATTGTAAAGAATGAAAACTGAAGTCCAAATTTGCTTGTGCTTATATATATAGTTAAGTAATAATGGAGATAGAACTAACTAATTTAAGAAAAGTAAAATGAAACAAAGTAAAAATACTTCCCAATCTCCAACAAAAGACAGTGATTTAAATTTATAGTTCCAGAGCCACTATATTTTCCCAGTCGTCTTCATTTACTCTTTTGTCTAAACTGATGTTGGTATAAAGATTTTTGGAGGGAAAAAAAATCAATATTGCTTTTGGACACATAATTTATTTCAGTTCTATCTTCATATATCTTAACTTAGACATCTTATATGTCAAGTTAAAGAATAAACCAAAACCGTGTTGCCTGAGCTGTCTGTCCAGTGTCTCAGAACAGAAGTCATCCAAGTGCTTCTAAATAAAAACACTTGTTTTAAGATTCAAAAGAAATCATCCAAATTTGGAGATGTGTGACAAATGTTTTGCATGTTATTTTCTTTAACAGGAAGCTGAGTCACTGTCCCAGTGGTTTCTAGACTTTTATTTGTAACACCTCTGTAATGTTCCATGAAATTTTCCAAATAAAATTTACTTCGATTCATCTCCATTTTAAAAATATCATATTTTTAGGGCAAACGTGATTGGTAAAATAAAATCCTATTATGTTTGAATAGAGAATTTGAAATAGAACATGAATCATTTCTATGCTAAATAACCTCCTCTAGTCTGGGAATCAGACTAAGAACACTTGCTGGATACCCTCTGATTTTTTCTGCTTGTTTTTTTGGGTTCTGCGTGGATCTGAAATTTCCTCCTGGCTGATTGAAAATGTAAAGTGTTCTCCCCTATGACAGAGGCATTGCAAGTGTGGGTTCAAGCCAGCAGCAGCAGCGGAAAAGGTGTTTAAAATACAGGTACTCGGCCCTAACCTCACCAACTGAATCACAAGTTCTGGGGGTAAAGTGAAGAAATCCGTGGTGTAAACATCAAAACTGATGCACAGTAAAGGGCAAGAGCCATTGTTACTGTTCCTCATGTTCAGGTATCGTATGGCCTCTAAGACAGGAGCTAGGAACTTGGAGCCCTCCAAATTAAGCTATTGCACAGAAAACAGATCTAAAGAATAGCAGCGCACATCTGTCCATAACTGTATACACAGAGGGTGTCAAATATACATATACATTTGAGGGTGTCAAATGTATACATATTTTAGAAAAGGAAAGAACTATATTAAAATTCTAATACTCAAATCAAGTTTGATTTCAGTTACAAGAGGTGTTCAAATGTGACTTGTATTCAATATCTTTTGTTATCAGCGTATATTATTACAATATGTATGTGTGTGTGTGTGATTCTACTCTGTAAGTTGACCACTCAAGAGACTGTAACAAACTTGTCAACATAAAGAACTAGTCCTACTGTACTGATGCCTACATGTGGTACCTGTCCAATCTAGGAAAATTAGGTCAACTTAAGGAGATGGTCACTGGAGGGAGGTGGTCAACTACAAAGGTTCTATTGTTACATATATACACATATACCTAGGAAAATAAAACATGCTATTTTTTAACCAGGTGTTCTTAATTGAATAATGCAGACTTCTGAACAACTGCACAGATTTTTTCATCTATCATAAATCACAAAAATAAGTAGCTATTCCTATTAACCTACTCACTGTGACACCTGGATTTAGCTGGAGAGCATCCTTTTCTTACAATGGTGCAATTGACGACACATGAAATCCTTGGACACTGAGGAATTGCTGAAGCTATGGAGAACTGTCTTCCTTTTGCTTTCCAGGACTTAGGCTCTCTAAACTTTGAAAAAAATTGCAATTTCTAACATCCCCAATCCCTTTCCCAAGCAGATTCCTATTATCTGGTGATGGTTCCCAAACTTTGTTCATCACTGAACATTTCATTTAATTATGTTCCCTCTAT
Organism: Loris lydekkerianus; assembly: GCA_963574355.1. Taxonomy (NCBI): domain Eukaryota; kingdom Metazoa; phylum Chordata; class Mammalia; order Primates; family Lorisidae; genus Loris; species Loris lydekkerianus. The sequence goes on from CAUYPK010142761.1 coordinate 30,388, forward strand.
TCCCACAAATTACACCATACATTATAAGATTTCATCTAGAAAGATCTTTTAAGCAATACTAACTGTATTCTCTTAGATCCATTACAAGCATAATTAAGAGGTTAATCATAGCTTCTGATCAACAACACAATGCACCGACCATTCTCCCAGCATTTTGTTTTTATACTATTTTGTGTAACCATTTCAAGGTTATGTTTATAATTTTCTGGAAATTTATGTAAAATTATTTTTAGTAAAGAATGACAAGAATGGAAAAGCAAGAATCCTATGTACTCAATTCTCATTGGAAGACAGTTGATGACCTAGTGCACTGTTGGGGGTAACAGAAGGGGAGAGCAGAGAGAGGGAAGGAGGGAGGGAGGTGAGGGAAGGGGAGAGCAGAGAGAGGGAAGGAGGGAGTGGGTAGGGGGAAGGGGAGAGCAGAGAGAGGGAAGGAGGGAGGGAGGTAGGGAAGGGGAAAGCAGAGAGAGGGAAGGAGTAAGGGAGGTGAGGGAAGGGGAGAGCAGAGAGAGGGAAGGGGGGAGGGAGGAGGGGGAAGGGGAGAGCAGAGAGAGGGACGGAGGGAGGGAGGTGGGGGAAGGGGAGAGCAGAGCGAGGGAAGGCGGGGGGGAGGGGGGCGAAGGGGGGAGCAGAGTGAGGGACGGAGGGAGGGAGGGGGGGC
>CAUYPK010142764.1:0-14147 GCA_963574355.1 Loris lydekkerianus
ATGGGGAAAGGGGCAAGGAAGGGGAAGGGAGGGGGGAGGTTTGGGTGGAGGGAGGGTAATGGGTGGGGCCACATCTATGGTGCATCTTAGAATGGGTACAGGCAATTGCACTAATGTACACAGCTATGATTTAATAATAATAAAAAAAGAAGAATGTGTTCCAACTTCATCCAGATAAACATAAAAGATGTAAAATCTCCATCTTTTTATGGCTGAATAGTATTACAAGGTATACATATATCACAGTTTGTTAATCCACTGTGTTGATAGGCATTTGGGTTGCTTCCACAACTTGGCAATTATGGATTGAGCTGCAATAAACATTCTGGTGGAAATGTCTTTGTGGTAAAATGATTTTTGTTCTTCTGGGTAGATATGTAGTAATGGAATTGCAGGATCAAATGGAAGGTCAACTTTTAGTACTTTGAGAATTCTCCATACTTCTTTCCATATAGATTGTATTAGTTTGTAATCCCACCAGCAGTGTAGAAATGTTGCTTCCTTCTCTTCACATCCACACCAGCATCTGCAGTTTTGGGACTTTGTGATGTGGGCTAATCTTACTGGAGTTATGATATCTCAGAGTGTTTTTAATTTGCATTTCTCTGATGATTAAAGATGATGAGCATTTTTTTTGTGCATTTCTTGGCCATACAAATAGGTACTCTTAATAGTGCAGATTTTTCAAAGTAGAAATGCTGTATCCAAGGGTATACATTTACTTTTAATATAAGCTTGTTTTGTTACATTTATCAAAAACTACTGGCTCGGTACCTGTGGCTCAAGTGGCTAATGCACCAGCCCCATACACCTGAGCTGGCGGGTTCGAATCCAGCCTGGGTCCACCAAACAACAATGACGGCTGCAACCAAAAAATAGCCAGGCCTTGTGGTGGTCACCTGTAGTCCCAGCTACCTGGGAAGCAGAGGCAGGAGACTTGCTTGAGCCCAGGAGTTGGAGGGTGCTGTGAGCTATGATTCCATGGCACTCTACCCAGGGCAACAGCTTGAGGCTCTGTCTGAAACAAAACAAAACAAAACAAACCCCCACTACAAAACACTGGTGAGAGAAATTAGAAAAGACCTAGATAAAGGGAAAAAAATCCCCATGTTTGTATTTTTTGGTAGAAATTAATAAGCTGATATTAAAATTTATATGGAAATTGCTGAAACAATTTCTTTTTTTAAAAAAAGGACCACAATTACTGGTTTCCAGACTTGCTATAAAGCTACAATTAGCTATAGATATGGAAAAGACTAGTGAATCCACAAATAGACTCATATATATATATATAGGACCAATTGAGTTCAACAAAGCATTGAGGTAATTCAATGAGGAAAAGGAAGTTTTTCAATTAATAGTGTCGGAACAGACCTGCTGTATGGAAGAGAAAATGAACATTGATCCTTGCTTAATACCACACATAATAAGTACTCAAAATGGATCATAGACCTAAATGTAAAAGCTAAACTACCTTCCAAAAGCAACAGAAAGAAAAGTCTTTGTTTTCTTGGGGGAGGGGAGCAAATATTTTTTTGAATAGACTCTGAAAACATAAAACAAAATAAAAATTGGTAAATTGAAGTGGATCAAAATTAAAAGCTTTTTCCTCTTTGAAAAATATTATTAAGAAAATAAAAAGGCAAGTCACACAATGGAAGGAAATATTCACAATGCAAATATTAGGCAACAACTGTTAACAGGATACAAAAGTCTGACATCTCAATATAATACGTGGGTTATTACGAAATTTCTGAGATACTAAAAAAATCAAGAAAGGCAAAATCCGTGTGAAAAGAAACAATTGAAGCCTTCCCAGCAACACCAATAAGCTGAACAAGTTGAAACTTGCATGGGTGAATCAGAAAGAATGCTGCTGACTGTGGTTCTTGGAAGTGAAATAATGGACCATAATACAGTCTGCCTCAAAACTTTCATAGTGACTCATGTCAGAGAACATAATTTTTAAATGGGGAAAAGTTTCTAAAGACATTTCATAGAAGAAATTATACAGAAGGACAATAAACACATGACAAGATGCTCAAAGTGATTACTCATCAGGGAAATGCAGATTAAAACCACAATAAAATACCACTACACACCTATTAGAAAATTTAAAATTAAAAAACTGACCATAGCAAGTGTTGGCAAAGATGTGGAGCGACTGGAACTCTCACACACTGCTGATGAGAATATAAATTTGTACTGCCACTTTGGAAAAGTTTGGCAGTATCTTAAGAAGCTAAACATACACCTGTCATAAAACTCTGCTATTCCACTCACAACTGTGTACCCAAAGGAATGAAAACACAGACTTGCACACAAATGTTCCTTTACTGATAGGAGTTAAACCTGGAAATAATCCAAAATGTTCATTGATGGGATAAAGCAATGGACAAGGGAATCCCACTCAAAAATAATAAAGGAACAGAATATTAATCCATGCGACAACTCAGGTGAATGTCAAAATAATACTGAATGAAAATTCAGGCAGAAATAAATTGCCTCCTATAGGATTAAATTCTATAAAATGCAAAATAATTACCGTACATAAAGCAGACCAGTGGTTGACTGTGAAAGGGGAGAAAGAGGAATGGATTAGCAACAGACACAAGGAAATTTGGGATTGAGAAACTTTTATATTCTTGATCACGGTGGTTTCACAGGTGTATACATCTTATCAGAACTTTTCAAATTGTATACTTTAAATATGTTCAGTCTGTTTGTAAATTATACCTCAACTGTTGAGCATCTTCTAAGAACTTTAAAATCATCTGTCCAGTTCAAAATAGACCCAATCCCAACTCCACTGGATTTAAATTATATTAAATTTAATATTGAAATTATATTAATTTAATTATATTAAATTATATTAAACAAATAAATAATCTATATACATATACACCAATAAAATGTTTGATATTGTTTTCCTATTTAGAAAAATGTTAAATTCAGGCAAGTTATATAATCCACTAAGACTCCATAAATTTCTTTAGTCCTTCCTATTTCCTATTAAATATTTTCCTTGGTATGTTATAAATTTGTTGCTATTGTCAGTAAGATTTAAAATAATCTTGTTTGTACTTCTGATTCTAATTTTGGGGGTCTTTTTATTTCTTTAAATTTCAGGCTAAAATAAGGGTTCATGCAATTAGGTTACATTCATTGTGTTTGTGTTTGTTAGGTGACATCGGACTTGTAGTTGAATCCTTCACTGGGAGATGGGCCATATACCCTTACATTGTATTTGTTAGGTGGGAACTTACTGAGCCCCTCCCGGTCCCCCCCTTCTTGATTTTAACTGTGATTTTCTCTTGTATGGGCCTGTTTGTTCATGTACTAGTTTCATATTATTATTGAGTACATTGAATACTTGCTTTTCCATACTCAAGATACTTTACTAAGAAGAATGTTTTTCAACTCCATCCAGGTAAATACAAATGATGCAAAGTCTCCATCTTTTCTACAGCTGAAGAGTATTCTTGGTATACATAAACCACAGTTCATTAATCCATTCATGGGTTGATGGGCACTTGGGTTGTTTCCACATCTTCACAGTTGTGAATTGAGCTGCAATAAACATTCTAGTGAAAACATTCATTTCTTATGGCAAAATGATTTTTTCTTCTTCTGGGTAGATACCTAGCAATGGAATTGCAGGATCAAATGCAAAGTTAACTTTTAGCTCTTTGAGATTCTCCATACTTCTTTTCAAAAAGGGCTGGGCTAGTTTCCAGTCCCCCCCCCCCCCAGTGTAAAGTGTTCCCTGTCACTGTGCCCACGCCAGCATCTGCAGCTTTGGGACTTCGTGACATGGGCTACTCTCATTGGGGTTAAGTGGTTAGGGGTCTTTTTCATTTAGCTAAAACTTTGCAAACATATTGGATGATAATAGAAAGTGAATATCTGCTTTTCAAATCTTAATTATTTCAGGTTTAATTAAAATGACATTTTCACTGTTTAATATGCTGGTGGTTTGGTGAATGCTCTTTATCAAGTTTGAGCAATTCCATTTTATTTGCTAATAGTATGAAATGTCCTTTGAGCCTCTTGATGTAATTGTGTGGTTCCTCTCTTAAGTTGTTCACATAATGAATACATTCATAATGAATTGCATAAGAAGGAAAGGTTGCATTCTTGTTATAAAGCCTGCTTCATGGTGTGCTAATCCTTTAATATTCTGAGGGATTCAGTACGGACAGACTTAATACCAATTGTGAAACTGTATCATACCTCGTAAGGGCTACATACTACTACATGAGGTAGCTCTGCTTATATTTAACCCCGATTAATTACTGTTTAGGTTGCTTTTCTCCCTTATTTCTCAGTGCTATGATAAACATAATTGTCGAGTAGTATCCTCTAATTTCCTGGTTTCACTCTTCATGTGCTTCTTTTGCAGGGATGGGTGCAGTGGAAAAGAGAAGGTTTGTATGTTCAAAATGTTTTGATTTTATGTTCGCAATTCCCTCCTTTTGAAGGCCTCCACTTACCTGAAAACATTTTCGATTGCCTTTTCACAGTTTCTGAAAGCTCTGTCTATGTCTCTTTCTTGATCTCAGCCTTACCTCCATGCACCAGTCTCGTGAGTCTCGGGGATGTGCTGGATTTTACCTTCCTCTGACCCTTGTCAGCTTTTACAGTCGGGGTGGGTTGAGAGCTAGAGAATTTACCATTGGCACATCCTTTCTATTCACGCTATATTGTAGGTAGTTCTCAAATTTGTTTTATTTATTTACTTATTTTCTATCAATACACAATAAATGTACATATACTATTTTCGTGGTACATATGATAATGTAATATATTCATATAATTTGTAAAGATTAAATTGTTGTAATTGGGATATACATTACCTTAAATATTTGCTTTTTCTTTATGCTAGAAACATTTGGATTGATTATTGTAAACTAGTCACCTTCTGGGTCTGTCAGACACTAGGTCTTATTTCTTCTATTGCGTGGTACATTTCTACCCACCAATCAACCTCTCTCCTTTCCTCTTACCCCTTCCCCTCTGGTAACCACTAATCTACCGTCTTCATGACAGCCGCATTTTTAGCTCCTACATATGAACGACAACATACGATATTTCTCCTTCTGTGCGTGGCTTAATTTCACTTAACATAATGACATCCAGTTCTACCCAGGTCGAGGCAAATGACAAAATTTCATTTTTTGTATGTCAGAATAACATTCCATTTTGTATATATGCCACATTTTCTTCATCTGTTCATAACTGATGGGCATTTAGGTTGCTTCCGCATTTCAGCTACTGCGAATGGGGCTGCAGTAAACACAGGAGGGCAGATGTCTCTTGGACATATTCATCTCCTTCCTTTTGGATGTGTACCCTCAGCAGTAGGATTGCCGGGTTGCACGGTAGTTCTATTTTTAGTGTTTTTGAGGAACTGCTATACTGTTCTCCACAGCGATTGTCCTCACTTACGTTCCCAACCACTGTGTGCAAGGATTTCCCTTTCTCCATGTCCTCCCCAGAATTTGTTACTCCCTTTTTGATAAAAGCCATTTTAGTTGGGGTCAGATGATATTTCATTGTACCTTTGATTTGCTTTTCTCTGATGATTGGTGATGTTTGAGCATTTTTTTCATATACATCTTGGGCATTTGTTTGTCTTCTTTTGAGAAATATCTGTCCATAGCTTTTGCTCATTTTTGAATCAAGTTATTTGGATTTTTTATCATTGTGTTGAATGATCTCCTTACATATTCTGGCTATAAATCCTTCTCAGATGAATATTTTGCAAATATTCTTTCCCATTCTATGGGCTGTCACTTCACTTTGTTGTTCCTTTTGCTGTGCAGAAGCTTTTTATAATAGTTTGATTTGATACCATTTATCTATTTTTACTTTGGTTGCCTGTATTTTTGAGGTCTGACACACAAACTCTGCCCAGATCGGTGTCCCGAAACGTTTACCCAATGGTTCTCCCCCCTCCACTCCCAAGTAGTTTCATAGTTTCAGGTCTTAGATTTAAGTCTAAGTTGATTTTTGTGTATGGTGAGAGGCTGGGTCTAGTTCAGTGTTTTTCAAACTTTTTTGTCTCACAGCACACTTGAACCTACTGTTAAACTTCCTCTTCTGTGGCACACTTAAATTATGTTGGTCAAAAAAAGAGTTAAACAAAGAATATACTTACTGTGCTTTGGACTTCTTTTGAAAATATTTAATTAATGATCTTTGAAGATTTTTGAGTTAAAATTTAAAATCTTAGGAAATCTTAATCGAAATTTTAAAACATTTCGACTGAAGTCCTCTCATGGCATGCCTGTTGAAAATCACTGGTCTAGTTCATTGTTCTGCGTATGGATATCCAGGCATTCCAGCACCGTTTGCTGAAGACACTGTCCTTTCTTCATGGTATGTTCTTGGAGACTTTGTCAAAAATAACTTGGATGTAAATGTGTGGATTTTTATTTGCATTCTCTCTTCTGTTCCACTAGTTTGTGTGTCTGTTTTTATGCCAGTACCATGTTGATTTGGTTAATATAGCTTTGCAGTAAATTTGAAGTCAGGTAGTGTGATGCCTCCAGTTTTGTTCTTTTTGCTCAGGATTAATTTGGCTTTTGTGATTCCATACAGATTTTTAGGATTGTTTTTTCTATTCTAGGAAGAGCATCGCTGGTGTTTTGATAGGGATTGCATTAAATCTGTCAATTGCTTTGGGTAGTATCGTCATTTTAAAAATATTAATTCTAATAGATGAGCATGGAATATCTTTCTATTATTTTGTTTCCTCTTCAATTTTTTTTTCTGTGTTTTTCTATAGTTTTTCTTATATAGATCTTTCATTTCTTTGGTTGAATTGATTCCTAGATATGTTCTTTGTATCTATTATGAGTGTAATTTCTCTCCTTCCCTGGAGTCTCACTGTCACCTTGGGTAGAGTGCCGTGGCATCATCAAAGCTCACCGTAACCTCAAACCTTAGGCTCATGTGCTCCTCCTGCCTCTGCCTCCCGAGTAGCTGGGACCACAGGTGCGCACCATCACACCAGCTAGTTTTTTCTATTTTTGGTAGAGATGAGGTTCACCCTTGCTTAGACTGATCTCAAACTCCTAACTTCAAGTGATCCTATCTGCTCCAAGCCTGCCACTGTGTTAGGATTACAGAAAGATATTTGCACCATTTTGAGCACCATTTTGAGCAACCACCACACCAGCCCAGGGATTGCTGTCTTAATTTCTTTTTCAGATCGTTTGTTGTTGGTATACATAAATGCCACTGATTTTTATATGTTGATTTTGTATCTTGAAATTTTACTGAATTTATTTATAAGTTATGACAGGTTTTTAGGTAGAGTCTTTAGGTTTTTCTAAATATAAGATCACGTCATCTGTAAACAAGGCAAATTTATTATCTTCCATTCCAATTTAGATGCCCTTAACTTTTTTCTCTTGCCTGATTGCTCTGGTCAGGAATTCTAGTGCTACATTAAATAAAGGTGATGGAAGTGAGCATCCTTGTCTTGCTCTGAGACCTTAAAGGGCTTCCCTCTTCCCCTGCTCAGCTGTGTTGAGGAATGTTCCTGCTATTCCCAACTCGATGAGGGTTTTTGTCATAATTTTATTGAATGCTTGTTTAGCATCTATTGAAATGATCATATGGTTTATTTTCTTGGTTTTGTTAATGTGATGCATCACTTTTATTGATTTTCATATATAGAATTATCTTTGCACCCCTAAGATGAATACCACTTGATCTTGGGGAATGATCTTATCAATGCCTTGCTGAATTTGGTTTGCTTGTATTTTATTGAGTATTTTTGCATCTATATCTGTCAGTAATATTGGCCTGTAGTTTTCCTTTTCTGCTGTCTGATTTTTGTATAAGGGTAATTCTGGTATTCTAGAATAAGTTTAGAAGTATTTTCTCCTTTTTGATTTCTTTTGGAAGAGTTGGAGTAGAATTGGTATTTGTTTTTTAAATGTTTGGTAGAACTTGGTAGTGAAGGCTTCAGATTCTGAACTTTTCCTTGATAGAAAACCTTTTATTAAGGCTTTGATTTCATTACTCGCTATTGGTTTGTTGAGGTTTTCTGTTTCTTCATGGTTCAGTTTTGGTAGGTTGTACACTTCCAGTAAACTATCCATTTCATGTAGATTTTCTAATTTGCTGGTGTATAGTTCCTCATAATAGTCTTGAGTGATTTTTTGTATTTGTGTGGAACCAGCCTTTGTCTCTTTTCATTTTTAATTTTATTTATTTGTCTTTCATTTTTTGCTTTTAGTTGGTCTAGCTAAAAGTTTAGTGATTTTATCTTTTAAAAAAACTATCTTTTAATTTCATTGATCTGTGCTTTTTTGTTTAGTCTCAGTTTTATTTATTTCTGTTCTTTTATTTATTTCATTACTTCTTTGCTTGTACTGTGTTTGGTTTGTTCTTGCTTTTATAGTTCCTTGAGGACTAGACGTTGTTTATTTAAAATCTGTCTAGTCTTTTGATGGAGGCTTGTTACTACTTTTTGTTTTTTTAATTTTTAAATTTTTTATTTTTTATTTTTATTTCAAATTAATATGAGGGTACAAATTTTTAAGTTACAGTGTTCTCACTTCCAACGTAAAGTTTAAATTGTAGAAGAGCCCTTCGTCCAAGGGGTGTGCTGAATATTGTGCACATTAAGATTCTGCCAAATGCTTTTATTACTATTTCCCATTTAGTACTACTGTTTTTGTTGCATCAAGTAGATTTGATTATATTGTATTTCCATTTTCATTCATTTTAAGAGTTTAAGCAAAAGGATAAATGGCTCCAATTGTTGTGTTCATAGCAAAAGGCCTGGATTCCTGGTCCATACAGATATTCCATGAAATGCCACTTGCCAGTAAAACATGGTCATCATGTTGCCTCAGGTTTCCTCTCCTCTTGGTGCTTATTTTTAATGCCCAGAAAATCAAAAGGGAAAGAATTTTTAAAAGGAGAAAGTCACTGCAATGCCAATATCTGAAGACATAAGCACTCCATTTTTGCTTTTTCTTTCATAGTATTTGTTGGAATTGTTGCACTGCCTTGCCCCCTTTCCCCTATTCTTAGGTTGTAACTGGGGTATAGCTTTCATTTCCCCAATGATCATATCAATGTACGCAGCTATGATTTAATAAAAAATTAAAAAAAAAAAGAATTGTTGCACTGAATGACATTATTATTTCATTTCCATAAAGGGCCAAATAGACCAGGGGTGTCCAACCCATGAACAATAGGCTGCACGTGGCCCAGGATGGCTGTGAATATGGCTCAGCACAAATCATAAACTTAGCCAAACATTATGAGATTTTTTTTCATGGAACCTGATTGTGTGATTCTCAAGTGTAAATTTTGTTGATGGCGATGTCATGTTGTAATGTTACATAACCATACATACACTCTTGCTATTTGTACACACATGCAGCTTCCGTTTTACACTGTGTGGGGCTTCCAGTGTGTTCTCTTCCAAGTGCAGACAGTTGAATTGACACCATCGGAGGTGACATGTGCTCATGGTGACTTGGCGAGGTGGCCACTATCAATAATATTTTAAACTGCCATTGAACGTTAGGCATCTGATGTTATTTAGCAGGTGAGCTTTCTTATTTTCTTATGAAGGTGCTTCCACGCCTCAGGGGCACCTCACATGTCACCCCCGTGCTTTACAATCAGTTTCTGCCTTATCATACACCAGCAGCTAAGATGTGGAAGGGCCTAAACCGTGCTTTCTATATTTCTGTTACTTTTCATAATAAAAGTAAATGCAGTCCCCTTTCTGATATTGTTTTAATCCCAGCATGGCTTCTTTGTCTCAAAAGAAAACAGAACCCCCCAAAAAGAAAAATTATGGATGAAGATTGTTCAATGAAAAGTGGACAGATGATTACTTTTTTGTTGAGGCAAATAGTAAGGCCCATTGTTTAATTTGTGCAAGTTTTCAAAGATTACAATTTGAAAAAGACTTATATGCAAAAACGTGCTGCCAAATCAATGCATATGAAGGATTGTGTCAGAAGGAAAAAATGGCAGAAATGGAAGAAGGTCTATCTTCTTAACAAAAATCTTCTTAAAAAGTTTCAACTCCGATTCCACTGCAAAGGCTGGTTATATGGTAGCATATTCTGATGATGAGTTTTTAAGCAGTGTATGGAAAACACGGCGGTAGAATTGCCCTGAAAAAAGGGGAATATTTCTAAAATCAGTACATCTCACGATACAACGGGTGGACAAATTGAAAAAACTGGAAAATCTAGTGAGAGAGGCTTGGAGATTAAAGCTGCTAATTTTACATTTATGCTTTTGAGATGGATGACAGCACTGATGCTGTTGCTTGAGATGTCCCATTAAGTTATTACTTCCTCTCTTTCTGTTCTCTTGAGGAAGGCTTGCACTGTTATAAATTTCCTTCTTAGGGCTGCCTTTGCAGTTCCCACAGCTTCCGATAATTAATGTCTTCATTATCATTTTGTTCCAAAAATTTGGTAGTTTCCTTCTTAATCACATCTATGACCCAGCTATCATTCTGTGTAAGATTATTTAGTTTCCATGTCTTTGTATGAGTATGAAAATTTCTGTTTTTGTGGAGTTCAACTTTTATTCCATGAAGGTCCAAGAAAATACAAGAAATACTTTCTATTCTTTTAAATTTGCTGAGTTTAGATTTGTGACCTAAGAAGTGATCAATTTTGAAGGATGTTCTTTGGGTAGATGAGAAGAATGTGTATTTGGTTTTGTTAGGATGAAATGTTCTGTAGGGGCGGAGACAAGATGGCTGACTGAAACCAGCTTTCCACAGAGGCTCCCATCCACAAGGAGAGTTAAAGGACACATATTTAGCAAGTAACCTGGCAGATTAGAGCTGTGCCAAGAGAGGTTGAAGAACTCACATCAACCCTGCTGAGGCGAGCTGTGACCCCAAGGATACAAACAAAAGGTACAAAATCCATCACAAATTGGAAGGGATTCCCCTCCACCATGAGAATGGCTTGGAGTACCCCATAAACAAATAAGCAGAGTTCAAAAGTCCTCCCATTATACTCCACAGGAGAGACCCTCTAAAAACTGAACCTACTTCCCCTACTAGGGTGCCATGGTGCTCTCCTGTCAGGCATAAAACTGTGTAAAACTGTATATATTCTCTACCGGCAGTTCTGAGCTCCCAGCATTCCCCTCCACTCTCACTCTGAGGTCTAAAGGCCTGTGCCCCAGGAGTCCAGATTCTTGGGTGATTTCTTAAGGGGTGTGGACAGGGCCTGGACTGCAGCTGGTCAGTGCCGATTCTGCAGTACGGGAGTGAGGAGAGGATGGATGGCTGAGAGGGAATCACACTGGAGCAGTGGTGTTCCGAGGTACAGAGCAGCAGCCATTTTTGGCAACAATAGGACTCACCCCTGTATATTCTGGAGTCACACCCCCTGTCTCTCTGGGCAACAAGAGGAGGCTAGGCATCTTCTCAGGTGGCAACCACCAGCAGAACAGATCTGGGACAGAAACACAGGCCCTGTGAGTAAAGGGTTTGCCTGAGGTGGTACTGGCCTGGGTGGAGCGTGAGGACTAGAAAACACACACACAGTGTCAGCTGACTCCAAGGGAGGGGCTGACCCAAAGGAACGCTTTACTGAGCCTAAGATGCACCCAGTCCTCAGGGGATCATCAGCCTAGACAAAGGAGGGCAGGAGGCTAGAACTGACAGCTAACTGTGCTGCGAATACAAACCTGCAGCAGCAAAGACATGGCCTGAGGTGCAGGTTCTATGAACTCAAAACAGCTTCTCTTCTGCCGGGGAATTTAGCTGGGACAGAAACAAATTCCCAAGGTTGTTTTGTTTGGTCAGTAACATCAATCAGGGGCGGTCAGTAACATCAATCAGGGGTGGTGCTGGAACTGAGTGAACACCCCCAGCCTTCATCAAGGGCCCAAGGTTGTCAGGCCTCACCTCCCCCTGCCAGATAGAGGCAGAGAGCAGCAGCCTGGCTGAGGAGACATAGATTTCCTTGTGATTCAGGCAGGTGCAAACCCCTGGAGTATCTGCTCATTGCAGGGAACTGGGTCACAGCCCTGCCAGGTTATCAGTGAAACCTTGCACTTGTGACAGAAGTGCTAGGTGGGGAAGGAGGCATCAAACTTCCCAGACTAATCTATTTGCTGAGTGGGTCCTCCTGACCTCACAAAGCACCAGAGAAAGTCATATTTGAGTTGTCAGAGACCTCTGCAATCCAGTTGCCAGAGACCTTTGAAACTCTTCCACCTGAGACAGGTGCTGACTGAGACAATTGATTTGGATTGAACTGAGCTAATTGCCTGAGGACTATCCAAGTGATGCCCTGGGTATGTGGTTGTAGGAAGGTTTGATTCTCCTTTTCTAATTGTTGCCTGTGGGGTGAGGGGTGGCTTAATTGCTGGTATTTCTCCACAGCTGATACTTCAACCCAGAGTAACTGTTTCACTAGGGTCAGACAGAGACCAGCTGAAAACAATACAGAGCCACTTAGCCTCACCATACTAAACAGGTCTCCAGTTTCTCAGGCCATAGCACTGTATGGGTCCTCGGCCAAGCTCCAAAGGAAAAGTCAAATGGTATAAAATAATCATGGGGCTGAATCAGCAGAACAACTCTGGTAACATGAATAACCAGAGTAGATCAACCCCCCCCCCCCAAGGAAAGATATGGCAGATGTAACTGAAGATCCCATTCATAAACAGATGGCTGAGATGTCAGAAATCGAATTCAGAATTTGGACTGCAAACAAGATTAATAGAATGGAGGAAAATTTGGAATTAGAAATTTGAGGAACAATTCAAAAGTTGGAATGAGAAATTCAAGGAGAAATGAAAAAGTTGTCTCAAAAATTCAACAAATTTAAAGACAAAACCACCAAAGATTTTGATACATCGAAGCAAGAATTTGCAGTCCTCAAAGATCTGAAAAATACAGTAGACTCTCTCAGTAACAGAGTGGAGCAAGCAGAAGAACAGATTTCTGACATTGAAGACAAAGCTTTTGAATGCTTCCAAACTCTCAAAGAGGAAGAGAAATGGAGAGCAAAAATGGATCATTCTCTCAGAGAGCTCTGGGATAATTCGAAGAAGGCTAATATCTGCCTCATTGGAATCCCTGAAAACGGTGAAGTGGCTTCACAAGGCAAAGAGGCCCTTCTCCATCAAATTATGAAAGAGAATTTTCTAAACATGCCAAGAAATTCTGAAATTCAGATGGTGGACAGTTTCAGAACCCCAGCACAATTCAACCCAAATCAGACATCCCCCAGGCACATCATAATTAACTTCACTGAAGTTAATATGAGGAAGAAAAATCTGAAAGTATCCAAACGGAAAAAATCCATTATCTACAAAGGGAAGAATAATAGAATGACTGCAGATCTCTCTGCTGAAACTTTTCAAGCCATAAGAGGGTGGTCATCCACTTTTAATCTCCTAAAACAAAATAACTTTCAACCCTAGATCCTGTATCCTGCTAAACTGAGTTTCATTTATGATGGAGAAATTAAATACTTTAATGACATTCACATGTTGAAGAAATTTGCCATAACCAAACCAGCTCTACAGGATATTCTCAGACCTGTCCTCCATAACGACCAACCCAATCCTCTACCACAAAAATAAACTCACTCAGAAACTTTTGATCAAACTCCAATATCAACAGTGGTGAAAGGATTAAAAATGTTCACTGGACTTTCGAAAAACTCAATGCCCCAAATTTTACCAGACTTATCTATATTCTCCATTAATGTGAATGACTTAAACTGTCCTTTAAAGCGGCACAGGTTGGCTGACTAGATACAAAAACTCAGGCCAGATATTTGCTGCATACAAAAATCACATCTTACCTTAAAAGATAAATATAGACTCAGGGTGAAAGGATGGTCATCCATATTTCAGGCAAATGGTAATCAAAAAAAAGCAGGCACTGCAATACTATTTGCAGATACAACAGGCTTTAAACTAACAAAAGAAAGGAAAGATAAGAATGGTCACTTCATATTTGTTAAGGGTAATACTCAATAGGATGAGATTTCAATTATTAATATTTATGCACCAAACCAGAATGGCCTCAATTTATAAGGGAAACTCTAACAGATATGAGCAACTTGATTACCTCCAGCTCCATAAAAGTCAGAGATTTTAACACTCCTTTGGCAGTG
>CAUYPK010142765.1:0-14126 GCA_963574355.1 Loris lydekkerianus
TTCTGCTTGCTCCATTCTGTTACTGAGGGATTCTACTTTGTTTCTCATATCTTTGAGGGATGCAACTTCTTGTCTCAATGTTTCAAAATCTTTGGTCATTTGCTCTTTGAATCCGTTAAATTCTTGAGATAACTTTTGGAATTCTAATTCGATTTTGTTTGGTATCCAGATCCTGAATTCAATTTCTGACATCTCAGCTATTTGTTTGTGCATGGAGTCTTGTGTTGTTTCTGCCCCATTGATCCCTGGGGGAGTTGATGTACTCTGATTATTCATATTGCCAGAGTTTTTCTGTTGATTTCTCCTCATTATTGTTTTTCACTGTTGCCTCTGGCTGTCCTCAGAGTTGGGGTGGTTTCTCTCCACAATTAGACCCTAGCAGGATCACTCTATTGTTGCTGGATCTTAATAGCGAGTGACCCTGTGTAGTTTCTCTGGGGATGCTCTAGCTAGGGAGTTGTGTTGTGGAACCAGCTACGGTGTGTGACACACCCAGATCCAGCAACAGGGCTGGGGGTGGTCCGCACAGTTCTGGGAGTACCTGGCACCCAGTGACTTTGGCACAGAGAGCCCAAGGCTCTAGCAGTCTCTGGCCCGGAGAAGGGCTCTGTGCAGAGGCAGGGAGGGCTCCAGAGGACACACAGCTACCAGATTCCCTGGCCAGATGAACGGGCTAGTGTGGAGGCTGGGAGGATAAAGGAGGGAGGATGCAGTGTTGCATGACTCCCGCAGTTCCTAATCAGGGAATTTGGAGGCCTGGTGGGTGCTGGTCACCGGTTTGGGTCACTGCACAGCTCTTATGGAGGTCTGGGCAGCACCAAGCCCAGGAGTTTTAGGTTGCTATGAGCTGTGACGTCACAGCACTCTACCCAGGGCAACCGCCCAAGTCTCCAGTGTGCCAAAACCATCTCACTCTGCCCCTAAGGATTAAGACTGGAAGGCAGCTCACTCCCCATCTTTAGGCTGCTCAGTCACTAGTTTACTTTGTCCCGCCTGATCCTTGCTCTGGGACCCTGAGGGTGGAGATTGCCGGAGCAGTTCTTTCATAATTGTTTACTTTGCCCATCTCAGTGGCTCATTCTGGGGTCCCAGACAATGTCCAACGTTCTCCACACTCCTACTCAAGCTCTCTCCAAGGCAGCTCAACTGAGTGCCAAGTCCAAGAACACCAAAACAGTTCACAGGTAAGGCCTTTCTGGTTTGCAGTCTCACTGCTGCTTGTACTCATGGTTACCGGCGTGATTAGGTTGATCGAACACATGCAGCCACTTGCCAGTTTTCTACTGTTTTTGTCCTCCTCCAGGGGTCCAGAAGTCCCTTGCCTGCTCCCTGTATCCTCAAAGGGAAGATCATATGCAGATCCCACCAGCCAGAGATGCCTGGAGTCTTGTCTCCCCAGACTCGCTGTACCCAGTTACAGGGAAGCTGTTACTCCGCCGCCATCTTCAATCCAATCCTCTAGATGGACAATTCTTAAGTACATCTCCACAATCCTAGAGGATTCCTCAGAAGTTCCCCAGTAGGATATAGCCTCTATTGTCTGTAACAACCCATTTATTAACATATCTGTTACTTGCTTTCCTCTCTTTCCCATCTCACTTTCTCTGTTTTTTCTATTCTGCTTCCTAGGATTCCCTCCCAATTAGAATACCTATACTTAGGCTGGCGCCTGTGGCTCAAAGGAGTAGGTGCCAGTCCCATATGCCAGAGGTGGCGTGTTCAAACTCAGCCCTAGCCAAAAACTGCAAAAAATAAATAAATAAATAAAAATTAAAAAAAAAAAAAAGAATACCTATACTTAAGTCATTATTTCGGAGTCTACATTCTGAGAGAACCGAAACTAAGGTAAGAGATACTTAAGTTTTCGATTCACATGCTTCTGTATATTAATTTTTCACAATGATACCATATGCATGTAAGACTTGTCATCCAAAACATGTATAATTAAAAATTATTAGCCTGACCAAATCAGGTCTGTGTTTTTCGAACATTGTTTTATGCTTCTATATTATTTTACTAAGGAAAAACTTCATAAATAATGACAAATATTTTCATACCATCCCATATCTCTCAAAATTTAGATCTAGGGTCCTATAAACATTTCAGCTCGTTCTGCCCTTAGTCTATCACATTTAGAGACTAATCATGCAGAATCATAGAAAAATGATTTCTAAAATGAAATTTTATGGATTTATACACCAATAAAAACCTGACATTTATAAATCTGCCAACCCCCAAGAAAAAGCACTTATTGGGATTTATCTGTTCCACAGCTAAAATGCTTGAAAAGTTTCAACATTACCTGTAAAGGATATGTGAGAGTTAATCACCAACAAGAATATGGGGAAGGGCCAGGCACAGTGGTTTATGCCTGTAATCCCAGCACTCTGGGAGGCTGAGGTGGGTGGATCACCTGAGTCCAGAAGTTCAAGACCAGCCTGAGCAAGAGTGAGACCCCATCTCTATGAACAATACAAAAACTAGCTGGGCATTTTGGCAGGCTTAGAATCCAACTACTTGGGAGGCTGAGGCAGGAGGAGGGCAATTAGAATCCAACTACATGGGAGGCTGAGGCTGAAGAGTTTGAGGTTGCTGTGAGCTATGACCAGCACTCTACCCAGGGCAACTGAGTAATACTCTGTCACAAACATAAATAAATACATAAAGGAAAGAAAGAAAAAAGAAATAATATAGGAAAGTATGCAGAGCTTATACAGGGAATGATAAGAGAGGAGGCTTTTTTTTTTTGGAGACAGAGTCTCACTTGTCACCGTGGTAGAGTGCCACGGCATCATAGTTCACAGCAACCTCAAGCTCTTGGGCTCAAGTGATCCTCTTGCCTCAGCCTCCTGAGTCACTGGGACTATAGTTGACTGCCACAATGCCTGGCCATTTTTAGAGATGGGGGTCTCACTTTTGCTCAGGCTGTTCTCAAACTCCTGAGTTCAGGCAACCACTGGCCTTGACCTCCCAGAGTGCTGAGATTACAGGTGTGAGCCACTGCTCCTGCCCTGGGAGAATAGTCTTAACAATTAAGTTCAAGAAATATCATTTATTTCTAATCTAATCTGAGATCTGTTCTTCAAATAGGAAGCAGAAAGTTGAGTACCTCAATTAAAAGGGAACACAGGCTTAGGAATAAAAAGAGCTTGTTTAGGAGGAATACTACGTGTAACGCCATAAAGAAAAGCTGGAGTTAAAGTGAAAAGGTCAACAGAGAAAATAGTTTGAGAGACTTGTGTCATCCACATGAAAGCACCACCGCTTGCATAAACCACACAAGCCCCAGCTGGTCAGCAAATGAGTAGCTTTACCACAGTTGATAATGATGGAAGAGCAGAAAAGAGATATTACCTGAATGACACACAGCATGCGATGGTGGAATTGTGAGTTAAAACAGAGAAAGACCTTTCAGTAAATGCTCATAGGAGAAACTGATTTATACTCATCAAACTCTATAGAGCCTTATTAAAAATAAAAGGATAGGGTACCTAAAATTAACTGTAGCTAGCATTCTCTATAACTGAAGAATAAGTCAGTCTGGATCTGTCCAGAAGCCAAAAGGAATAAATGTAGCCAGGGCAAAGGGAAATTTAAAGCTATGGTAACCAAGTGTTCATATCACTCCAAATCTTAGCAGGAAGGAAGCAGTAATTGAAACCAGAGCTATATGGTCCAACCGAGCTACACATGATTCCCCCATTAGTGTAGGTTCTGCTGATCTCAATTGTATGTTCATAATATCTCTATTCAAAATTTCCCCTTTGACTACTAATGGCAGATATTTGAAACACTAGGAATCAATAAATAAGCAGTAGTGAAGGATCTGATACTCAGGATACCTGGTGCCCATACTGGGTGAGCCGTCCACAATAGAGAAGGTTCCTGAGCCAGGAATTTAAAGCATGTGTTAAAAGAAAGCAAAAGTTTGCAAACAGCGAGAAGGGACCCCGAATCTGTCTGTTCTGGTTTAGCAGTGTCATTAGCATATAATGAGTGAAGAATTCTTTCTCCATCAGAGAGTAGAACCGATCTTTCAATTCTCCTGATGTGTATACTTAAAGTGAAATAATTTTTAAATAGGGCAAAAGCTTAGCAAGATGTATTCTGGCACCTTTTAGAGACCTCTTGAAGAATCATTTAATCTGAGCAAGATGACGTAAGACCTAAAGGAAGGATGTTTGGAGCTCAGCTAGTTTCTTAAGAATCATAACAAATTTAGTGGCTTAAAGTGACAACCATTTTATTTGCTCATAATTCTGTGGGTCGGAAACCTGAGCTGGCTCAAGCTGAGTGGTGTGTTTCCAGACCTCATGTGGGGTCACTCACACAGATACTGTTACCTGGGGGTCTCTGGGGTGGCCTCACTCAGAAGTCTGGTGGGTGGTGAGGGCTCTGTCTCCATGTGGTCTCACGTCCTCCAGGAGATCAGCTAAGCCCTCTTCACGTGGTGGTGGAGACATTCTAAAAAGACAAGAGCAAAAGCTTCAAAGACCTCCTGATACCCAGGCTCAGAAGTCTCCCAGTGTTACTTCTACTTCATTCTACTGGTAAAGCGCGTCACAAGACCAGCCCAGATTCAAGCGTACAGAGAAAGGATTTTACCTCTTCATGAGGGAAGTAGCAAAATCACAGATGCAAAGGCACTCTTGTGCACAGACAGAAGGAATCATTGTAGCTGACTTTGTAAACAATCTACTACCATGACTAGGGATCAGCTTTCTCCTTCAGGAGCTGAAACAGAAGCTGAAAAAGACACAAGGGGCCTCCAGACAAAGGACCACCCGTATATTGATAGTGAGATCTTAGAAGCAGACTGGACCGTGGAGTGTTTAAATACTTGATGAATTAGGAGAAACATTTACCAAGACAAACTCTTTTCATTTGATGAAATATTACCATTTCTAAAGCAGTCTAATACTAGAAAAGGGGACATCCATATTTAACAATCAGATCTTTTCCCAAATGCTTAACTTTGTCAATCTGACATTCTTCTCCGTCAGGTCTTCTGATGGTTAACTTCTTCGTTAACTTCTTCTTCTTCTTCATACTCAAGAATCAGCTCAAACTTTGCTTCCTCAGGGAAACCTTTTCTGGCCACTCTTTCTTCATACCAATATTACTCTCTGAAATCACTTTAGTATTTATCCACTTATCTATGATCTGTTTCCCTCACTAGAAGGTAAACTCCATGAGGTTTGAGATTCTATTTGTTTGTTTAGCATAGTACTATCAAACGGTATTAGTGTTTGGAAGGTAGCAAGGTGAAAACAAGATTTTGGCAATTACTTCCCCAATAGTATCCCAAGTTTTTCTCAAGTCTCCCCCCCCCCCCCAGCATAGTTTACTCCAGGATTCTCAGTATAGAATCTCTAGGAATTAAGGCAAGAAGACAATGCCACTCTCAAGCTTCCTGGAATGTTTCCCAGAGAAATAATATCTGAGAAATCAGAAGAGAGTTATCTAGCTTAGTGTTACATTAAATTCTTCAGCTCCCTCAAATCAACAACTTAAAATAACCATACAGTTTGTCATAAAAGGAAATATCTAAGGTGCTAAAAATCTTTCACCAGAGAAGCTGTTGAACAGAAACAGATGCTACACAGCAGCTTTAGTAACAAAGCCACTGAGAGGCTGAACTGCACCATTCCACCTAAAAACCAGATCTTGCCCATTAGAATTTAACCTGTAGAAACATTAATGATCCATTTTCACCATTAAAAGAATGTTTAATAAGGCACCTTTATTCGTTCTCTTTGCTCTCCATGTTTATGAATGTTTCCTTCTTGCATGTAAAGAATATTCCAGTGTTTTTTTGTTTGTTTTGTTTTGTTTTACATACTTTACTACCATGCTAATCTGTGCCCCTCCCTCCCAATTCCCTCTTGGTAAATAATGTTAATCTTCCATTAGCAAGAAGTGGAGTACATTATCATTTAAGCACCATTTATCCAGCCTTCTTTAGCTTCTCACAAAGTGATTCATATTTCCATGAATTCTTCATCAATAGTATCTAGAAGTATATTTTAATAGAAAGCCACTGTCTTTAAGGAATTCTAAATATATGATAGCTCCAAGCTCAAGTCTTAATCTCTGCTATAAAGCAAAAAGTAGATGATACCATCTCCTCAACTCTGGGCTCAGAGTTTAATAATGTTTTCCTGAATAAACATATCTGCTTGAAACTTCTCATTAAGTTACAAATTCCAATCTCTGGAATGCATCTAATACAATCCCCTTCGTTCACAATTCCTTTTGTAAAACTGAGAACATACATACGTCACTTACGAAATGAATTAAATAATATTCCACCTCTATAATACCTGGCTGGCACAGGTGCTCAATGAACAGCGTGAACTGTGGTTACTGTCCACAATTCAGTTGTGAATCACCAGGCTCACACATACCTCAAGCCCAACCAATATCTCATTAATTTTTGTGTTGTTACCAACCCCAGTCTTTTATTTCTAAAGGATTCTCTGACTCCTGAGAAGGTCCTAGAAAATATCTAATCATTGTTGTTTGCAATTTTCAAGTGTCCAAAGCTGAAGTCCATCACTCCGGGCATTCAGAGTTAGAATGCACAGACGTGTCAGATAAGATGTTCTTTTTACATGTGGCCATTGGTGTTCTGACCTGCTCAGCAGTCTCTCCAGTGTTCTTGATCTTCTGGCATTCCGGCAGCCCTTCCTGCTTCTGCACAAACCCACAGCCTCCTTCCCCTAAGCTATGCTGCTCACCCAGGCCGTCATCTCCCTCCTTCCGCAGTGAATAACTTCTCTTAATAATGATGATTTTTAGACTACCCATGCCTCTGATATTTCATCATCTTACTTTTATTAATGTTTCTGGAATAATTTCTCATCACATTTTGTAGCACAGCATGAAATCCTTTTTATTAAGCTAAATTTGCATTAGTCTAACAAGGGAAACATCCTGAATGTGAAAAGCCTGCTGCTTGCCTGAGGAGGGTGTTTTTCTTAGAGTGCTAAAATCACAGGCTCCTCCTCTTCCTCCTGTCTATTCTTTTTAGTATGTGAGATTCCCTCTCACAGGTGGGGCCGGCCTGTGATACCACCTGGAGTCTTTTTTCCTGCTCATTGGATCAGTCACTTCAGGTTCCCTGGAGCACCATCTTGGACTCACTGGGTCATTTCACAACATAGATTTTCTTATTTCTAAACTCTTCTCAAACATTCCTGTTTTTTCTTTATTTCATCCTTATAGCAAGGCAATTTATAAGCAATTGGGTTCAGTTATGTCATACATAACTAGTTGACATAAATAGCCAGTGGCAGTGAGAGAGGATACCCAAGAAGGGTGAGTCCAGGGGAATATCCTTGTGGACACCTGCAGGGTCTTCTACATGGTGACTCAGCTCTTGAGAATTTGTAGACTTAACTTCCTGGAACCTGAAAATTTCTACTTCTGTGAAATCCTGTAGTTCTGCGGGGCTGGAACAGCTCTCCCTCTTGATTCAAACTGACCATGAAAAAGATACCTATGGATTGGAACTTTTTGACTAGAGACAAAAAGGGAAAGACCAAGCCATTTGGGGAGTGGCCATTTCAAATTCTTCTATGCAATAAGCTCCACCAGCTGAAATAAAGAGCCCTTCCTCTTATAAACATGCTGTTTGGGTCTCTTTCTCTCTGTTGGGCCTCATCTTCCTGCAGCGGCAGCTTTGATGTTATAAGCCAAGTCTTCTTGATCCTCCCTGCCCGCCCACAGGGCTCAACAAATCACCTTCAGGAAAAGACGCACCTTTTCCTGACACACCTTCAGGCTGTGTCAAGAGAAGACTCCATTAACTTAAGAAAAATAGGTTACAGCAATTACCAAAGTAAATTCTGATTTTTTTTTTTTCTCTTGGTAAAGAAGATTAATAAATCTGCCATAGGGATTTTTAGGAGTATGTAATGGCAGGGTATGGCCATTGTCAAAAAGAATTCCCCATTAATGATCTTATACTTCAAATCAAAACATTGAAGAAATTATGTGGCTTTAGTGCTCAATGAAAGCTCAAGAATATGACCTCTCATTGGAATTCATTTTGGTGAAACACAGGGTGAGGGAAAGTATCTAAGTTTCTTTCAGCTCAGCTCAATTATTTTGTCTATTGTTTTCAAGAAAAACAATATTTTTAATGATAAGCTCTAAAAAATAAAGAAAAATCCTTGAAATTGGATACAGATTTATGTGAGGGATGGAAAAAAGACCTCTAACAAAGGCCTATTCGTTCTTTGAGCACCTTACTGGGTTTGGATAGGTCAGGGTGTTCCTCAACGCTGAATTTGGCAATAGGGGACAAAGGAGATCTAAATTACTCTGCCACTAAAGAGCAGAAGGAACTAAAGCTTTGCTCCCTAGAGAAGAGGACAAGAAGTGAGAAGAATAAGAAAAGTATGGAAGGCAGACACCAAGTTGAGTTTTTACTGTGACTGATGACATGATATAAATCCCTGCCTCTTACTAACCTTTGGCAAAGTCATCCTCCATTCATATTCCTCTATGAATCCTCTTAATAGCTATCAGGGAAAAGGGCCAAAATCCATAACTGGGTTAATATAATAGGGAACACAGGCAGCAAGATCAGGAAGATGTGCGATTTGTAAACTAGACTGAGTTAATGGGGACAAAACCAAGAGCCAGAAATGATTATGAGAGCCAAGGCCCCCAGGAAATTCACATAAGTCTTACAACAAATTGTGGACATCTGTAATACAATCCATAAAATGATGAAGGATTAACGCAATCTCACCTCTTAGGTGATCCCAGAGAACTGAGGTGATATTTGAATTATACAAGTTATGTTTGTGTAGTTTCACAGAAGAAAAAACAATCTGAAATACTGTTATAATCTGAAATACTATTAAACTGAGTTCTGAAAATGGAATCCACATACATAAGGGATTGTCATAGCATTAACCCATCTTTTCCTTTCTAAAGATGAATAACTGCTGGGAAATCTTTTTGTAAAAGTGTGTTGGAGAAAACTACAAAATATTAAACAGTCATGCACATTAATGATGTGGGACGCACATTAATGATGTACTTGGTGGGACCACATCTACAGTGCATCTTTCAAGGGTACATGTGAAATTTAAAATGTAGAATATAAATGTCTTAACACAATAACTAAGAAAATGCCATTAAGCTATGTTAACCAGTTTGATGAAAATATTTCAAACTGTAAATAAAACCAGCATATCGTACCCTATGATTGCATTAATGTACACAGCTATGATTTAATAATAAAAAAAATCCAAATTTTAAACACAAGCTGGCAATCCTTTTAATTGTTCTTGGTGAGCTTTATTTCCAAGTCTCACTGATACCTTCAAGCTCCCTTCTTGATTCCCTACTACACAGTCTCTTTTTGCAGATGACTTAGCCTCTTGACTAGAAAGAAAAGGACATCAAATATTATTTCCCTAAACTCCTTACCCACCACTGCAACTACACCTGCGTGTTCTAATTCCATCGCAAAGGATGCCAAGTCTGTCTTTCCACGCATGGCTCGCCCCCTCCTGTGTCCTTGGTCCCAGGCCCTCTCGCCTCTTCCAGACTGTGCTGCCTTCTCTCTGGCATTAGCTGGAACTTTCTTTTCTATTAGCAGCATGTTCTCAGTATCATTTCCTCTCATATTAAAACATATATTCCTTAATTAATGTTCCTCCTGATATCACCCACTCTTATTTCCCTTCTTATACAGATTTCTTGTATGCATAGTCTCTATTTGGGGTCTTTACTTTCTTACAACACACTTATTTTAAATTCCACAAATATTTCTTTAGCAACTACAATATATCACTATGTTACATGTAACCAGTGAAAAACTGCTTCTGCACATGCCATTCCATCGAAATTGTCCTAAGAGATTGCCATAGAACTCCTCATTGCCACAACTGAGGAATATGTTTTATCCTTATGTTTTGCCTTTCTTTTCTTTTCTTTTCTTTCTTTCTTCTTCTTCTTCTTTTTTTTTTTTTTTTACATTCTTTTGCCTAAGCTAGAGTGCCATGGCCTCAGCCTAGCTCACAGCAATCTCAAATTTCTGGACTCAAGAGATCCTCCTGCCTCAGCCTCTCGAGTAGCTGGGACTACAAGCACTTGCCGTAACGGCCACCTAATTTTCCTATTTTTAGTAGATGCATGCATGGGTCTACTAAAAAAAAAAAACCTCTTGCTCAGGATGGTCTTGAACTCCTAAGCTCCAGGGATTGTCCACTTCAGCCTCCTACCAGAGTGCTAGAATTACAGGCATGAGCCATGGGACCCCGGCTGATCCTTAATGTTACTTGACCCCTCTATAGGGAAGGAAGGGAAATAAGAGTGGGTGATATCAGGAGGAACATTAATTAAGGAATATATACCCAATATATATACCCAATTATTTTGTTCCCCCTCACTTCTTGAAATTCTCTCATTCTCTTCTTTAGCTTCAACACTTCTTTTATATTTTCTTAGCAAAAAAGGCTACAGGGTGAGGTACAGGGAAGATTGTTATGGGATATTATTCTGCCAAATTTTCCCTTGACAAAAAATCCTAAGCCCCCAATATATGTGCAGTCTATCAGGAACACAAGCTTAGAGTCAGAAAATACATATCTTTGTTGTAAATCTTTTGAGAGCAGGATCTTCAAGGTCTTCACTACCTTATTCCCAGAACTTAGAAGAGTTTCCAGCACAGAATAAGCACTCAACAAATATTTTTATAACAGCTTTATTGAAAATAATTCACTTACTATTAAATTTACCCTTTAAAAGTACATGTAAATGTACAAAGTAAATGTAAAAGTACATTTTTAGTATATTCCAAGTTGTGTAACTATGACCTCTGAATAATGCTATAACATGCTTGCTGTCTCAGGAAGAAACTCTTCACTCACTAGTCTTTCTGTCCTCTCCTCCTCCGTATCCTCTGGAAACCACAACTCTGTCTCTGCGTATTTGCTACTCTTGGCAGTTTACATGGACTCACCCAATATATGGCCTTTTCTTGTCTGAATTCCTTCACTTAGCATAACAGCTTTAAGGTTGATCTATGTTATAGCATATATCAGGACTGCATTCCTTTTATGAGTGAATAATATTCCATTAAGTGAATATATCACGTTTCTATTTATTCATCAGACAACAAAACATTTACTATATATACTCGAGTATATACGGCATATTGTTTCTTCTTTTTGACTATAATGAAAATACTATTATGAACAATCATGCATGACTTTTATTGTGGGCATATATTTCCAATTCTCTTAGAACCTCTGGGTCCTATAGTAACACTACCAAACTCTTTTTGCAAAATGGCTACAAGATTTTACAACCCCACCAATAATGAATGAGAGTTTTGTTTTCTCCATGTCACCACCAACACTTACTAGTGTGTGTCCTTTTTATGCATGAAGTGCTGTCTCCTTGTGGTTTTAATTTTCATTTTACTAACGGGTAATATATTGAGCATCTTTTCACATGCATATTAGCCATTTTTATAGTTGATAAATATTTGATAAACAAGTAAACATGGTAAACACTGTGAGAACCTCTCAAGGATACCATTTGCAGTTAATCAGACAATAGCAATGAAAGACCAGCAGCAGTAAGGAGTGTGTTATATATTGAACTATTGAAAGATAAATGTAAGCAAATTAAAATTTTGAAGAGCTTATTTGAGTCAATAGCAATTCATGAACTGGGCAGCATCAGAGCAGAAGCAGCTTGACGCTCTTCTAGGGGGTAGAAGGGGGCTGCTTCTTATAAGGACTTCACAAAAGCAAGGCAAAGACAATATACTCAGTAGCTAAAGTGAAAAGTCACTAGTTATAAGTTATTTGGCAGTTTCTGACTGGTAAAATCTCCACCTAGAGGTTAGTTGGTAGTTTCCAACTGGCTAAACTGAAACTTTATTTGATTGTTCACACTGAATTGGGCTTAGATTTGCTTACATAGGAGCTCAAGGCACTGGAGCTGTCACAGCCTAGTGGTCTCTGAATTTTAAAATTTTCAACAGTACTCAACCATCTTACTTAGTTAATGTAGCTGATGTCAATACTTGGTTTCCTTTGTTCAATCAATATTGACATTTTGAAAGTATCAGAGATGATGACTGCCCCTATTCTGACTCCAAATTATTTCAAAGGGGAAGAGAGGAGAAAATCAAAGAGCTATACAGAAAAAAATATGTATCAGTTGTCAGAAAAAAAGATGCAGCCATTTGAAAGGTAAGGTCTGAATTGAAGCAATGAGACCTGAACCAATTAGCGTGCTATAGAGCACTGCCCTTGAGAACTTCACAGACATGGAAAAGACCTTGAGGAACCATCTGACTTTTTTCTATATCACTTGGAATACCTAGGAAAAAAGATTGAACAACTTGTCTCTAAACTCAATCCAGTGTTAGTTGTGCTTAAGTTAGTAGCTGTGAATTGAACCCTCACTTGTTTATTTTATTTATTTATTTTTTTGGGCCAGGGCTGGGTTTGAACCCTCCACCTCTGGCATATGGGGCTGGTGCCCTACTCCTTTGAGCCACCCATGCCCCCCTACCTCATTTGTTTAAAGGTAATTTTTAACATTACATTAATCTACTTAAAGATTTAGATTCATACGTTTATCCTGCTGTATCCTGGGTTTCCCTGAGCAATTTTTCAAGGAGAAACCACCCAAATTAATATTACTTTAATTGGTCTACAAATGCTCCCCCCTTTTTATTGTTTGGGATTCATTGAGGATAAAAAGAATTAGGTTACACTGATTGAATTTGTTAGGTAAAGTCCCTCTTATAATTGTGTCCTGCCCCCAAGAGGCGTGTAATACACCATGACTCCCAATTCCACTCTCTCTCCCGACTCACTCATTCACCTACCCCTACCTTGTATTAGTTTATCTACTGCCTTCATATTAGAATTGAATACATTGAATTCTTTTTTTTTTTTTTTTCTTTGCAGTTTTTGGCTGGGGCCGGGCTTAAACCCGCCATCTCCAGTATATGGGGCCGGTGCCCTACTCCTTTGAGCCACAGGCACTGCCCTTCATGGGATTCTTGTTTCTCCATTCATGTGATGCTTTACTAAAAAGAATGTGTTCAACTCAATCCAAGATAATACAAAAGATGTAACATCTCCATCTTTTTAATTGCTGAATAGTATTCCATGGCATACATATACTACGGCTTGTGAATGGGTTGGTGGGCATTTAGGCTGTTTCCACATTTTGGCAATTGTAAATTGAGCCATGGTAAACAGTCTAGTGCAAATGTCCTTATGATAAAATGATGCCCACTAATGGGATTGCAGGATCAAATGGGAGGTCTAATTTGAGTTCTTTGAGGATTCTTCCTTCCAAAAAGATTGTATTACTTTGCAGTCCCACTAGCAATGTAGAAGTGCTCCCCTCTCTCCAACCACCAGCATGTGTAGCATTAGGACTTTGTGATATGGGCAATGTTCCTCTTTTTTAAGAAATGGAGCCCAAACACAGTAGTCTAATAAAGATCTGACATTTAAGCATCTAAAAAGAATTACTTGGTACTTTCTTAGTGTTTTGTTCTTTCCAAATTAATTTCAGCAATGCCTTTACTTTGTATCCCTTTGGGGAAAGTCTTATCTTCAGGGTATGACTTATACCCAAGCTCCCTAAAGAGTAGCAGCAAAAAAACCTTACTGCGATTCTATGATTCTATTTTATTTTTTTCTCTTTCATTGTGGAATGAATTTGTAGTTTTAAATTCCAATTTTATCAAGATTTCAAATGCAGTCTCTAGATTACAGGGAAGATTACAACTGATTTATATTATTTGAGTAACTAAGAATGAGAAGTTATGACTCTAACCTGTTTTGACTTTCCTGTTCAAAATACTAATATGCAATATGTGATAAGGAAGAATTTTTGAGCTGATTATTCATCTTAATGATAGAATATTATAGATCTTAGGTGATGGTTTCAAAATGATACAAAAAGCTCATACATATTTAGTTTTAAAAAGGTTTTATTTGTAATTAGAAGGTACCAAGAAGTATTTAATCTTTAAAAACCTTATATTGGTCCATTATAAATATTAGTTAGGTGTTTTCTTTAATGAGCTCCACATGAATGTTTGTAAAACCATTCTTGTTTGTAAA
>CAUYPK010142766.1:0-20124 GCA_963574355.1 Loris lydekkerianus
TAGTGTAGGATGCCCCATGATCATGTCAATGTACACAGCTATGATTTAATAAAAAAAAAAAAAAAAGGAAAAAAAATGGCATCTGGAAGATGCTTGGGGGTCATCATTTCAAATAGCTGAGTCTGTGATATTTAAATTTCCTTTTTATTGCAGTTTGAGATCCATTCTGATTACCCATTCTATTTTTTCCACTCCACAGCTAAGCCTCAGCTTCATAAGTGACTTGCAACTAGTCCATGGTATTTATTAGAATACCACATTTAAGAATAGATACTGAGGAAAATTCTTCCACTTCTTCACTCTGCCTTAGCACTTTTGCAGGCAACATCACTATGTGAACCCCTCAGGCAGAAGTCAAAGGCATCTCTTAGGTTTTAAAAAATAGAAATAACTCAACAGTTTCACTATTTGAAGTGGTGATGATCACTCCAGTGTGATGTCTTTTCTTCCAAAATGGTTGTTACTTCCAGCTTTCAAGAGTCCTCTTACCTAGAAAAGAAAGAGATGGCAGCTAAACACCTCAGCTCTCAGATATATGTCTGCTCATTCTTCCCAAACACCAAATGTAGCACCTGTTGCTAGCTTCTGGTGTATCACGTGGTAAGGTAAATGCTAACAGAGCGTGTTGCTCTGAGAAGAGAGGTAGTATCTTGGGCACTGGCTTCTGAATCTTTACTAAGGCCAACTTAAAATGGTTGTGGTACACATCTTTCTTGCCAGGAAAAACTTAGAGTCACGTTATAGTCTTTCCCAAATTTCTTTTTCCAAAATAGAAGAAAAACAAGGAAAAGGGCAAAGCAACAAATAAACAAGCATAGTAAGAAAAACAAAAAGGTAGATAAAACCAAGTTCTGTTGGTGAATGGAGGACTTGTGCTTAATTTGTGTGTCAGGGCATTAAGGGTATGTCATCAGGATTGACTTCAGGATTCCAAGAGAGAAAAGATATTGTGCTCTGGGGAGGGTCTCTTCTCTAGGACAACAAATTATCAGCTACTTATGGGGCAAGGGACACCGTAAATGTGATGTCATCTGTGGTTCTTTCAAGGGTCTGCATTATCTGATTCTCATCATACATTTTAGCCTTTTCCTTTTAATGTATTCAATCTTGCTCCAAACTATGTCAGACTATTCACATTTCTGCCAACACACCAACACCTTCTCTCTATAGCATTTCTCATTCTTCTGGAGAGTCTTCACCTCAAGGCTTGCTCAAAATATTGCCGTTCTCATGAAATCTTTCTCAATTACTTATAAAAGCAATTCTTTCTCCTATATCTAAACTCCTACAGAAGTTGGTTTACAAATCTCACGAAATTTAACTTCCTGTTACCTTGGGTGGGAGTTATTATGTATGGGCCCAGGTACAGTAGTGCAAAGTGTTCTTTGCCACTTCTGCCTAACAGCTGTGACTCATTAATTCTAAAGAGAAATGTTAAACCAATATGATAATTAAATAAAAGAGCATGGGAATCTAGAGGAGAGGGGTCTCAGTGTAAGGTGAAGGAATTAGGAAAGTTGAAAACATGAAAAAGGATTTTTCTGGAATCTTGTGTGGTCAGCCACCAGTCTTCTGGTTTGTAGGGCTTCTCTGGAGGTATTTGAAATCTTTCCCAAGGATGCTTAGAGTCCAGTGTATCTAAAACTGTACAGTAGCCTGAACTCAGCACTTAATATTACAGGTCACTGGATGAGATCAGTTTGCAATTTGTTTGAAGACACAGCACAGCTGTTTAACATTTTATTGGTCCATTTTATATAGTAGGGTTTCTCAATAAAAATCTTATTAAGCTATGAAGTGCTTACAGGGTGATTTTGTGGCTGTAATTACAAATGCTCTTTTTGTGGTAGACACCTAGGCAAAAGACTATCCCCATCTTCACAGAGCAGATTTGGTTTTTAGCTTCCTCCCAAATAGGGCTAAATTGCAACTTTTCCCCCTATGGGGTGGGGGAAAGGTCTCAGAACAAGGCTTACTATTGGTGAAGAGGATGACTGACTTACTCTAAGGAAAATTGCATCTTCACATGAGCTCCTTGAACAGTTCTGCTGTTCTGCAGAGTGTCCAGTTCAGTGAGCTGACTGTGGACTTTCCACACACACACGAGGGCAGGATTTTTGCAGAGTATCCCAACTCTGCTGCAATTTTGTTCAAGTCTGTGTCAATCCAACAGCAGGAACAGAAGGCAAGTCTGGGAACGTGGAAACAACCAGATGAACTTTGAAATGTCTGTCCATGCTGGGAAATGCTGGGGCAGATATTCAGTACATTTCAAGTTACACTCCTGCCTCAGGCCCTTTGTATTTGTTCCCTCTACCTAAAATACTCTTTGTCCAGATATCTTCGTGGTTCACTGTCTCACTTAATTTTGTCATCTGCTCAGAGGTGACTATCAGCAAAGGCTTTCCTATTACCCGACAATTTCTCACTATATATCCTTCTTCATTTCCCTTCATTGAACTTCCTTCATCTGATATGATATATATTTACCTGTTTATTTATTTATTTATTTATTTTTCTGTTCATCTTCATCCATTAGAAGTTAAACTCCAGGAAGAAAGAGTCTTTGTTTTTAAACTGCAGTTCCCTAGGGTTTAGAACCATGCCTGACACATGTTAGGCACAAAATAAATATCTACTGATTTTTCAAAAATGTCTTTTAAAGCTCTCGAGAATAATATAATTTTAGTGATTAAAGGGATCTTACAAAAAATTTAGTACAATCTCCTTTTGCAGAGAGGGAAATGTAACTTGGGGATTCACCCTAAATCTGGGACCAGACCCTGCTTGTCTTCCAGACAACTCCTCATACCACATGGCCATCTCAACTCAAGATGAGATTTCTCACATTTAAACCATTTCATCAATCAATCAATTAGCTAATCAATAGATAAATAAATAAGGGAAGGCTCCTTTTGAATCAAGGTGGGTGTAAAGGGTATCTGATCATTTACAGACTGAAGAGCAAGTTGCACATTATTGAGGACCCCAAAGATAAACGTTCTGGTCCTCCTCATTGTATTTAACGTACACATTGTTGTTGCAACCAAAGCAATTGAGCAAGCAGGAAACACACTGATAAATCAATATCCCTCACTGCTTAACAATGACATATCATTTTGTAAAGTGGAATGCAAAAGCATGGTGGCAGCTGATGCCATTTGTTCTTCATGGTGACATTCTGTGCAGTATGAGAACACATCATGCTTAGTTAGCAGACAGTCTCTGAGTCCCCTCTAACAGGTTGATGGAGTTTACCAAGGAACACACCCTATTTTGAACAGCTCTTTGGGATCTACTCAAACATGTAACATTGTTGTATTTTACTGTCATGATGTATCTCATTATCTTTGGTTCTGGCATCTGAGCTCACCTTGGTCCCCTCAGTCCTGGTGGTGCTGAGCCTCTGTGATGCTAGTGACCATGTGAATCCCTGAAAATTGTCCCTTCTTTCTCTTCATGGGCCTCTTGCTGTGCCTGGACTGTCCTTCCCTCTGTTCACCATTGCCTGTATTTTCTGTCTTCACATCCCTATTCAAAGTCACATTTGACAGTTGCTTTCTTCAAAATTCCTTTGCTGTGTTCCTGAGTCCCTGACCCACACATTCCTATTACATGTTTCTCCATGCTTCATTGTGAACCTTCACATCAACATCTATCATGTGTGGTGGGAAAGGATAAGACATTATTCCTCTCTTCAAGGAGTTTACAAACCTCTTGTAGGGAAGCCCAACATTGTGAATCAACGAAAGGGCAATGAATGGTAAGATGCACTATGTATAGCATTGGCAAGATGTCGTGCATGTGAGGATCTGGGGTATAGTGGGGAAGAAAGAAACTTTGATGTCTAAATACAAATTTAAACTTTTGTTCATTTCTTATTAGGTGTATCCTCTTGGACAAGTAACTAAATCATAGAGATTAATTTAAAAAACTGCACAATTTGTACTTTACCTCCTTGTTGTTGAACTCATG
Source organism: Loris lydekkerianus (assembly GCA_963574355.1). NCBI lineage: Eukaryota > Metazoa > Chordata > Mammalia > Primates > Lorisidae > Loris > Loris lydekkerianus. Next base: position 3,976 of record CAUYPK010142766.1, read on the forward strand.
GAGGCAAAGTGTGTGATGTGTGTGGTACAGTGAGAGGCCCAGAGACACTTGCTTTTATTGTGCCTCTAATAAGAAGGCAGGTTCCTCCAGGGAAGGGGCCCTTAAAATTTGCCCAATTTCTATTACAGTTGGTGGTAATGTGGAGATGATGATGAAGAAAGTGTTGCTGATCAAGAATGATCTAAAGGGCATTAAAAAAATTTTTCCCCACTTGACCTCCCAAAATACATCCTTAGTTATTGCTTACTTTGATTTAAACACTTCGTCCTTTTTGAGAGTCTTCCTTTCATTCATGTGTACAGGAGTAAGAGCCTCTTGATTCATGGAGCAACAGTTAAATCTGTGCACAGCTTGAAGCTTGTTGCCTACAGAGTATTGAAAAAGGAGGATAGGATAAGAGGACCCAGAAAAGCAAGGAAAAGAAAGCCCCCTGTGGTTAAAACAGTCTATCTCTTCTTAATTCACAGTTTTGTTCAAAACACCTCTCTATGTAGGAAGAGTTTAGAGAACCACATACCTTGCTTTATGCCCTTTCATTAGGATGGGCAAGGAAAAAATGTACTATTTGCATTTGGGGGTGTGAGCACTTGATCACAGGAACATTTATTGTTAAAGTAATTTTTTTCTTAGAAAAGGTTTAGTAGTTTTTCCAAGTTTCAGAAATTTCAGCCTCACTCAAATGGAATCTATGATCAAGACATGACAGAATCATTCTCTGAATATTTACTGGAAGCTTGCCTCAGAAAAATAACTGGCTACTATTGCAGGGTGTGCGAAGGATCCAGAGCAAATTAGTTTTCCTCTTGCTGAAAGTGCAGATGTAATGCAGCGTGAAGGATGATGGGACTCAATCTAGTGTAAAACCAGCATAGGCAAGAGGGCTGGTTATTTGTTACCAGGCAAAAATCCTGTCAATCCCAATGATTAAATTAAAATGAGGGCCCACGTTGTCACTGTTGGTGAAATGACTTATCTGCCTGCTCCTGTCATTCTCAGCACAGTGCTACTATGTGGGATGGACATGGAATAAAGTGTTTGAAAAGATAGACATAAGCACATTTTCCTGCTAACATTGAAGTTTCATTTCAGAAGCCCTATTATCATCTCTAGAAAACTTGAATGATATAAGAGCTTAAATCACAGGGCTCTCTTCTAAACCTGCCCTCTCCTGCTCACCTGTGTTTTCTTCTTTCAATTTTTCCCATTATCATCACCTAACATGGCTAGTGGGAATAAGAGAGTTCTTGGATGGGCACACAATGCTACAGGAACTCAAAAAAATGGGCTAGCAGGTTGCAGATTTAAATAATGCTACATTGCTCTGATGCTGTCTATTATCCACAGGACTTTCAAATACATTATCTCATGTGTTCCTCCCAGATGCTTTCTGAATTAGCCAGGACAGGAGAGAAATGCTAGAATGTTGAAGATAGAAGCATCAGTAGATGTTAGCACCCCTCTTTGGCCCCTGCCCTTTCTTCCCAAGGAAGCTGAGACAGAGAAGGGAAGTAGCCTTCCCAGATTCGCAGATAGGATCAGAGATCACAGCTCCCAGTCCTTAACCCACATAGTTACCATTGAACATCCATAGCAAAGAAAGCAGGAAACAGGCAGAGAACATATGATGTATGTAAATAAATTATGATAATTAACAGTTAATTGGGCAGCAAGAAAGAGGCCATCAGAATTTTGGGCAAGTAAACTAAAGGAAGTTTTATATTTAGAAAAAAATTTGACAGGTGATGTTAATCTACACATCCATCTCCCTCCTCTGCTGTGGAGGAAAAAAATAACATTTCGTCCTTCTGTATTGTAAATGCATATCTCACACTGTGGGAAGAAAAAATGCATAGGAAATGTGGAAGGCAGTGGGATGAGGGCTTCTTGAATGTCCACTGATGAGGCAGCCCCAAAGTTACTAGGTAACTGGAGTGTCATGATACTATGAGAACCATATTTAAGGTAGGTGAAGGCTCAGCTTCATACCCCTCCTAGCAGTTTTTCTGAGATTCTCTTTGATTTCTCCTGTCTATGATCATTTTTCAATGTGGCCTTGGGCCTTCTCCTTGGGAGACAGCACATATCACATGGAGAACTATGAGCTTTTCAGTCAAAAAGAACTGGATTCTAATCTTACTAGCCTTGGACAAGTTATTGCCCCACTGTGCCTCACCTTTGCCATCTCTGAGTTTTCTCATTGGGTGGCTTTGAGAAATGCATGAGTTATGTATATAAGTTGGACCTTTGTCATACTTTCAGGTCACCACCAATTTCTTAAATACCGTCATTAGACTTGGGAATATACAGCCTTACTAAGACCCTTCTCCACAGAAGAAGCTAGGAACTCATATTCTAGTTTTCATGGAAACAAAAGCACAAGCTCTATAACTATTAACATGTGCATTTTGTGGGACATCAGTGGTTGTAAAATCATGTCTCTGTTCTAGACTTGATATCAGTGCTAGTAATATTTGTGGTTCCTGGTAGTTATTCTAAATCTAATCTAGTCTCTTTTTAAGTCTGGATTGAGTTATATTTTTTAGTCTTTTTTGTTGCCTGAAGAAGTTTGTATGTGTGTATGAATATGTGTACTTCCTTCTTGAGTTGAGATCCCTGTCCATTTGAGTTTATATCAAAGATAGTATCATGTTGGCCAATTCTTTATTGGATTCTGTTCCAGAATTTCTTTGAGAGGCCTTGACTTAAATTACATGTCTACATGGACTTGCCAATTTGGTCCCTGGTTACATCTCCACAGACTTCAGCTTCTAATTGGGGGAAAATCATCTGTTTTTTCTCAGGAGCACTTTGATTCAGGTCTATAGAAGAAAGCTTTACAGGAAATGTGCTTTGGAGACTACCTTGATAATGAAAATAGTTCAGATCCTACTTGTGTATGAGACACATGCCGGGAACCACTCAAAATGGCATGGGTAACAGAGCATTTAATTTTGCTACATTTTCATATGCCAGAGATACAGGTATGAGATGAAGTCTCTACCTGCCCTCAGAGCCTATGGTTTCAAAGGAGATGCGCACAACTGAACTAATGTGGCAGTGACAAGGACATTTTGTTCAGCTTGTGGGGGTTGGGACAGAAAGATGCCAGCAAAGGTTTTCTGGAGATAATGCTTGAGTGGAGGCTTAAAAAATAAAGATACACTTGTCCAGGGAAGAAGGGAGACACAGATATACCTGCATGGTAGAACCAGGCAGACCTGTGACTCAAGATGCAGAAGCATGAAGTGACCTTCTTAGCTAGGAAACTACAAAAGGTATCAAGAGATAGAGAGGAAAGCATGGAGTGGCCACATGGATTGAGGAGTTGTTAGAAAATATGAAACAGATGGTTTTGTTTCTGGTGATGAGTACCTATACTTTCCTATGGGAGTGGGCCAGGATGAGGGCAGGTCAGGGAAGGCAGGCCTGGGTTCAGTGGAGGCAGACAGACCCTACTTTTTGTGCTTGACCTATGGTCCAGCCTCTTGGGAGGAGCTTCTTTTCTGGTCTGCACAGGCCCCTATAGTCCTGGCTTGCTCAGTGTGCCTGGCTTCCTCCAATAGGTGTGAATTAGGTCATCTGTGGCACAAATGAGAAGCCCACACCAAGGCTGCTGCCTATTGCTGTGATTTTACCTTCTTCTATTATGGGTAGTTTACCTCCTGTTTTGTTTGTTTGTTTTTTTTTGTTTTTTTCCCTCTAAGAATGGAAATCTCCCTCACCATCCTTGGGAGAATGGGGCAATTCTACTTCTTACCAATGGCCACTTTCCTACTAATCAATATTCTGATACATAGCCCAGAGAGAATGATTGATTTTGTTTCCAGATTTACTTCTGACCTGTTTGAGGGTTCCTAATGTATTAAATGTATCATTCCCCATCTAGGATTCACTCTGAGAAGGGACATTAAGAAGGGAGCTTCAAGGGGAGTGGGAGGAAAACCTGGCCTGCTCAACCAGGAAGTCTGGAGGGTAAATAAAAATGAGGATAAAAAATAACCTAGATAACCAATGACCAATAGAAAGGGACAATCAATGACCAATAGAAAAGGGCAATACTGTCTTGAGGCACAAAGAGGCCAATAAAAGACTTGCAACCAATTTCAAACAGAGTGGGTACTTATACCCCTGTGGGCCTTTGAGTCCCTCTCACCATTTCTCCTCCATGGGAGGGACCCACTTCCAACTCTCTTTGGAAGTGCTCTTAACTTTCTTTCTAAATAAAATTTCTCTTTGTTACACTGAAACTCATGCAAGTTACATTGCTCTCTATTTACACTGCCTGTGCTACTTCAGTTTCTACTCGTTTTTACTTTAATTACCATCCTGCCTTGGTTGAACTTTCTAGCTCAGCCAAGTAATAGAACAAAGTCAACTGGCTTAAGGAACTGGGACTCCTGACCCCAACACTTTATACAATGCATGAAACATTCTGGACTTGCACATTTTAGTAGGACTTAGGGTGTCAAATTTAATCCTTAGACATTTCAGGTATACCACAGTAAAAATCAGGTTTGTAATTAGAAGCATGCTTTGACATTTGAATGAATTCTTAATGCACAAATGCTTTTGAAAAGAGATCTGGCACATTATGATTGGCAGACAGGGTGGAGCATCTTAGAAAGCGACTTCCTTCAGAAGCTAATGTAAGAACATTTGTGTTCAGAAAATCACTTTTTTCTGGTAATCGAGGGAATCAGATATTGCAAAGTAGGTGAACTGTGAAGAAATGAACTCCTGAATGACAGAGGAACATCATGTGGCCTCAATATTTATACTGTGTAACTATGATCACCAAAGCTCTGTCTTCTGTTTTGAAACAGAAGAAACTATCATAAGTAGATAAAAGTGGCTTTAATAGCAAGCCACTAAAAGCTCATGATTTTCAGTACTGAGCATTTTTCTAAGGATAACGAAAGAAATAAAGGCAGTCAAGCTACTTCTATAGATTTTGTTTCACTTTGATAATATTTTGGAAAGCAGTTCACACAGAACAATCCTAGTAAAATGGATTATAGGAAAATAACACCATAAGACCTCAACCTAGACTCTCCACTCTTAACATTTATCAACCTTTGTGATGGTTTTTCTTATTTGTTTCTTAGATCTTAGAAGTAGACATATTATTTAGTAATGACATTTTAGTGACATTTTAAGCAGTGTTTCACAGTTCAGGTCAATATGTTATATAATGGTTGTAAGTTGGGAGCAGGCAAAGACAAATAGCTCTAACTTGTATGATAGCTGAGTTAAAAGAACTCTTTGTATATGAAGTCTTTCTGTTAAGTAGGAATGTCTACTTCCTACATCCTAAAGCATAAGTCACCCTCTCCCTCTTTCTGGGAACCTACATGAGTTTGTATAAATGTTAATTGCACCCCAACTATTTAAGAATTTTATAAGCTCCTTCACAAGTATTTCTCTTTCTTTCCAACTGTTTTTCATATTAATAGTGATTATCTCCACATAGTGAGAGGAAACAGTGTGCTATACACTACAATCATTAACTCACTGTAATATTAATCCTGGACATTATTTATTTATTTATTTATTTATTTTGGTAGAGATAGAGTCTCACTTTACCACCCTCGGTGGAGTGCCGTGATGTCACAAGACTCACAGCAACCTCCAGCTCTTGGGCTTCCGTGATTCTCCTGCCTCAGCCTCCCAAGCAACTGGGACTACAGGTGCCCGCCACAACGCCCGGCTATTTTTTTGTTGCAGTTGGGCTGGGGCTGGGTTTGAACCCGCCACCCTCAGTATATGGGGCCGGCACCCTACTCACTTAGCCACAGGCACCACCCCTGAACACAATTTATTACATTAACCTCACAAATGAAAAGATTGAAAGCTCAGTGATGCTAAACAACTTGCCCAAGGTCAATAATTAGTACAAGGTTGAGTTAGGATTGAGTTATAGTACTGGGGGACTCATGCTGCTATTCTCTGATACTTTAGCTTATGTCACAGTTAATGTGTCCTCATTTTTCTTAATTAACTTGGGTTAGTTCCCAATAATCACCTTGACTATCCAGATATTTAATAGTTAGCCCCAGGATGTTGCCAATGAGGAATGTTAAATTCCATAAAAGTAACTAGATGTCTGATAAAGTCAAATGTAGAGACCCTCCCAATAGAGCAGACCCGCCCAAATTGGATGTCCCACCCAAGAAAGGGGAATGGGCCAGCCCCACCCTTCCAATGGATGTTCCCCCCAAGAAAGGGAATGTGAATGTGACAACACCCACCCTTCCAATCCCTTAAAATCCCCATCCACCTTAGCCAATGTGCTGATATCTTTCTTGAGCTCAGCTCACGTGAACCCAGGTGGAAATTAAGGCTGATGTTGCCCACACAGAACCTGGACATTCAGGTCTTGGAATAATTTTTTATTCTTGGTCTTTGACCTCTCATTTTGGTGCCGTGACTCAGATTGGGGAGAAGTCCCTTTGTTTGTTTTTTTTTTTTTTTTGGTAAAGACAGAGTCTCACTTTATCGCCCTTGGTAGAGTGCCATGGTGAGAAGTCCCTTGGGAGGGCCAAAATACACCTCTTGGACCCAACTAGATGGGCTCTTATTCCAACAAGATGAAGGGAAATGGGCAAACCCCTCTGACCCCTGTCCCAAGTTCACTCCATTTTTTTGTGAGGTAAACATTTGTATAGAAACCCTTTCTGAACCCTTTTAACTTCTCTTTTCATTTCCCCACTCCAACTCCTCTTTCCCTCTCCCTCCTCTCTGGGGCTCATAAGCAGTCATATATAGACCCTCTGGGGTTCTTAATTAGTCATATATATAGCCCCTCTCTAAGATTTTAAAAATTCTGGTAGTCCATGCCTAATCCCAGCTAGTAAGGCTCACCCATCCAGTGCCTCATGTTTGGGGATGTCCTCCTATGGGCCTGGGCCACTCTTCTGGCTGGTTAAGGATGGTTTTACATGCAGAGGCCTAGTGCCTCCCTGATCCCAGCCCTGGCCACCTATGGACTGGCCTCTCTGATGCCAGCCCTCAGCCATGTCCTTCCTCCTCCTCACAGGCTCTCTTTACATTCTCACTTTAACTTCATTTATTTTTTACCTCCAGTTTCTGATATGGGGACCACTCAGTCACGAATTCCCCCTTATTCACCTTTAAGCTGCCTTTTAACTCACCTCATGCCTCTAATGCTTTATCGTGACCTTAAACCTAAATGCCTCAGATTTTTCTGTAATATGGCCTATACACAGAGTAGACAGTGGTTCCCGGTGGCCTGAACATGGCAAATTTGACCTTTCAGTCCTTACTAATCTCAACAATTACTGTCAGAGATTAGGGAAATGGTCAGAGATTCCCTATATCCAGGTCTTTCTCCCCCTCTGAAACATTCCTTCTTTATGTTTGTTTTATGAACCCTCTCAGATCTTTCTTGTGCAGGTCAAACCTGCTTTTCCCATCTATCCAAATCTCCATTGCCTTCTTTCCCCCTGGCAGATCACCTCCACCTTGTACCCCTCCTCAGTCCTTTCTCCCTCAACCTCATTCCTACCTTCAGAATTCCTACCTACAGAATTCCTCCCCATCCTCCTCTCTCTTCACTGCTCCCCACCCGCCTTCTACCACAGATAGTAGAGAAAAAAAAATAGTGGAACCAGGAGGGAAAAGAAACATGGCAGAACTCCAAAAATTCCCCCAGGGCCCTCAGACCCCCAGAGAGATCTCATTGATCTGGCCTTCAAGGTGCAGTAACACCTCTCAAAGACCCAATTATTGGCTTTCTGCCATTAGACAAAACCTGGCTACTTCTTGAAACTCTGTGGGGCACTATGGAAAAACAGAATCTCCCCTGGGACCATGTTTTAAGTGCAGCAAACCAGGCCTTTGGGCAAAAGCAGTGCCCAAATCTAAATGTTCCCCCAAACTATGTCCAGCCTGTGAAGGTCCTCACTAGAAGTCTGACTGCCCAGGTCTTTCTGAAGATCTGGTTTTATAGCCACTCCCAGCACCTAGAAAATTTTCTGATCTTTTAAGCCTACCTGTGAAAGACTGACAATCCCTGGAAAATCAGATGTCCCTCGATGCTGTACTGGAAAACTAAACTATGAGTATTTTTAGTAGTGGAGGGTAAGCCAATCTCTTTTTTAATAAACATGAGAGCAACTTTTTCCATGCTGCCACCCTATGAAGGCCCTCTAAAATAAAGATCTCAGTGGTGGGAATTAATGATAATTTACTGCACCCTTAGGTTACTCCATTCTTGTGGTGCTAGAATCATGGCCTCCTTAGTTATTTCCTATTTTAGGGCCACTAATTGTGATTTTCTCATTCCTAGTTCTAAACCAGCAATCCTCCTTTTCATCTCTTGATTTGTTGATCAGGCAGTCACCCAGAAAACAACCACTCATATCCTTGCCTCACATGGATATCAACCAGTTCAAATTGAAAGCCCCCAAAAGTTCTGGTAACTGCTGCTCCCTTCCCTCTCTCATTTTCCATTTTTGTTTTTTACTTACATGTAGTCCATACCTGACCTCTCCTATAGGAAGCAGTCAAAGAAATACCACACCCATCACCCTCCCTCATAGTAGACTAAAAACATGGGGATGATAGAGTCAAATGTAGGGACCTGCCCAAATTGGATGTCCCACCTAGGAAAGGTGAATGGGCCACCCCACCCTTTTGACAGATGCCCACCCAGGAAAGGGAATGTGCTAACACCCACCCTTCTGACCCCTTAAAATCTCCATGCACCTTAGCCCACATGTTGACTTCTTTCTCGAGCTCAGCTCACCCACACCTGGGTATAAATAAAGGCCAATGTTGACCACACAGAATCTGGACACCATTTCCTTTTGTTCACATCCCAGAATAATCTGTTATTTTTGGTCTTTGACATCTCAATGTCCTTTCCATAGTTTCTGTCCTGGGATTCTGTCCTGGGATAGGTGGATTTAAAGATTTTTTTAGCTGAAAATTGGCTGAGCTGACAATTGGCTGAAAGAGTTAGGTTGAACCTAAAAGACCGGAAGTCAGTCTAAAGGAATGCTTAAGAGACAAAGTGCAGGTCTGATTCAAGTGGTTTGTTGTACAAATTGAGGACCTGCAAGAGGTCTTACATAGCCTTAGGCCTGTTAATGAGTTACAAAGGATGTCTCTAAGACAGGAGGAGGCATAATGAGGCCTGTCTGATCTCCTTTCTCCGGACTAGGAACTCAGTTTTACGGATCTTTTTAGCTAAGAGGGAGCCCCGTCAGTCAACCACTTAGGGGAAGCTTTAAAATTTTATTTTATTTTCACATTCTTATTTTCTATAATCTGACCATATTTCCCGATCTTGATTTTCTGTTAACATCTGTGACTGCAGTGTTCCTAGTACTGTTACTATGCACATTATAAGGATTTCTCCACATTAGGCCTACTGACATCTGAATTGACAGATCTGTTCAAGTTCACATTTAGGTTGAACATACAGAGTAAATTAAACATGTGTAAGGGCCAAAGGAAAACTTCCCTCTTGCCCTCCTAAGGCTTGCTGAAAAATAAACTGACAAGGATGATAGGCAGCATGGATGATTTCAGGGTTATCATAAATGATTTTTAAGGGAATTCAGTGGATTTGGAGAAAATACAATGGCCTGGGACAGTCTTTGATCTCATGGATCAGACAATGGCTTGTGACAAAAATCTGTGAATAGACTTTAGTCTTTCCTGCTGTGATGTGAATTCATTGACTAAAACGTCAAAAAGACTAGAGGTGATTGTTTCTTGGGCAAGTTCAGACTTTAGACAGAAAAGGGAACTTCAGAGAACAAAATTTTCCTGTGCTTTGGGAGAGCCAGAGGATGAAAAGGAAGATCTGAGAGAGCTTGAGGCTTCCATAGTTCAGTACATTTAAGTGCTATAGGGTGTGGTGTCAGCTTCTGAGCTTCAACACACGGAAGCAGCACAGTTGACAACTAATGTCAGATTAATGTATTTAATTAATTTAATTAATGTATTTAAAAGTAAACTTCCTAAGCTAAATTCCATGCCCTTTTTGGTAAAGGCTTTCCTGAATAAAACAGATGCCTTTAATCTTCCAGGCATGTTTGTGTTATCAAGGGATCGAATTCAATATTCAATGGAATGCATTTTATTTTATTTATTTTTTTTTTTTTCATGTTTAAAACACAGGCTTGAAAGGGCATTTCTCGTAAGAGGGCTTTTATTTCCAGGGCATTGTCTGTACATTAATCTGAGGAATGTTATGGACCAACTAAAACATGACATTCCAATGGGAAACATTGTGGAGATCCATTTAGACCACCTTGAACACAGTCCTTGAACCTAGTGCTATAATCTTTGACAACAGCCTGCTGCTCTATTGTGAAGCCCAGCCTTGCTGTTCTCAAGGAGCTTATTATTAAAATGGAACTAACCACAGTTCTGTAGTCACCATCTGTTAGAAGCTGAATATCTCCTGATATGTTTACAAACTATATCAACCACTCTTTATTACCAGCATAAATTATACTTTAAGAATAACACATGCACACACACACGATCACACACATAGATAGTATAGTTCCTGTTCTTATGTGTGGTAGTAAATTTATATGCTTTCCCCCTGTAAACCTGTCTAGTGTGAATTCTTTTTAGTATGTTTGAACCTTTAGATGAGAAGAAAAAAAATCTCCTCACTCTTACACCAACATGTCTACATATAAATATTTTCTTGATATAATTAAAAATATTTTGAATAGTAGGCTTGTTATATTTTTAGGAGTGTGTTTTAGGCGGCACCTGTTACTCAAGGACTAGGGTTCTGGCCCCATATACTGGAGGTGGTGGGTTCAAACCTGACCCGGTCAAAAACTGCCAAAAGAAAAAGAGTGTGTTTAGGAAGAATATTTTGATAGACTGAATATTTTTCTCAATTAGAATTCACTACATTAAAATGATTATGTAGATTACCTAGATCATCACTTTCCAGAGAAATGGGGTGCAATGGAATCATTGTATAACTAAAATCCTGTTTAATATCATTGGCAAGAGGCTGCGTGGCGAACTGGTGGGCACAGATCCAAAAAAGAAACTCTGAACCATAAAACTCAGAATAAGGTCCCCGAGTGCTCCAACCACGGGAACTGGCTACAGCTGCTAAAGCTGCAGACCTGCCAGCGATGGCGCGAACTCAGCAGCACCCTCCCCCATAGCCAATTGCAGTTGCCAGTTTGCAGGAGAACCTGGGAGCAGAGTGGAAAGATTTAAGAAGCGTGAACACCTGCACTGAGTGAGAAGGTTGGTCGCAAGTGCTGTCTGGAAAAGAACAGCCGAGGTTACACAATTCTTAGGTGACAAACGTTTACAGAAATTCCAAAATGGCAATCGGCCATGGAAGGTGTTTACCATGGTAACAGTATAAACTGTGACTCAGGTATAAGCCTGAGAACCACCCACAGCGCCCCCTGGTGTCCAGAAAGTATATTGCAGTATGAATATATTCCTACGAAAATTGATCATCAGACGTATAGATGTATATAGGTATATTTCTACATGCAAGAATATTTTTGTAGTTGGTGCCTTTTTGTTTGTTTGTTTGTTTTGTTCTGTATTTTCCTCACCATTATCTTGGAGAAGCTTTTGATATTTTTTATTACTTTTTAAATAGATATATTTTTTATTTCTATGTTTTATAATTTTAATTGTTTCTTTCTTCTCTTTTAACATTTCTACTAACACCACATTTTCTCTTTTTTTTTTCTTTCTTTCAATTATTTTATGATTATCACTATTTTTATTGCAGTTGTTTTTATGTTGCTGTTGTTGTGAATGTTATCTGTATGTCTATGTGTTTCCATCTTGTTCTGTATTTATGGGCTTGTGTGACTGGTAGCCTTTGTATCTGTTTATTTGCTCATTTGGTCTTAATGAGCTTGGAGTTATGACCTGCAACTCTGAGCTCCCAGCACTCCCTTCAACTCTCACTCCGTGTTCTGGAGGCCTGGCCCCCCAGGAGTCCAGATTCATGGGTAAACTCTTGATAGGTGTAGACAGGACCTGGACTGCAGGTGGCCAGTGCTGATTCCGCAGCATAGGAGTGAGAAGATGGTTGGCTAAGATGGAATCACACTGGAGTGGTGGAGCCCCAAGGTGCAGAACAACAGCCGTCTTCAGCAATAACAAGGCCCACCCCCAGATATCCTGTAGTCACAACTCCTGTCTCCCTGGGTAACCAGATGAAGCCGAGCATCTTCTCAGATGGCAACCACCATGGAACAGACCTGGGACTGAAACACAGGCCCTATGAGTAAAGGGTTTTCCTGAGGTGGTACTGACCTGAGTGGAACATGGGGACTAGAAAATGCACCCTCAGAGCTGGGAAACTCCCAGGGTGGGGCTGATACAGAGGATAACTTTACTGAGCCTAAGACACATGTGGCCCTCAGGGGATCACCAGCCTATAGACAAAGGAGGCCAAGAGGATTTGCACAACTAATCGTGCTGTGAGTACAAACCTGCAGGAGTAATGACAGGGCCTGAGGCACAGGTTCTGGGAACTCAAATCAGCCTCTACTCTGCAGAGGAATCTAGCAGGGTCAGAAACAAACTCCTACAGGGTTGTTCCATTTAGCCAGTAACATAAACTAAGGGTGGGGCTGGAACTGAATGAACACCTCCAGCCTCCATCAAGTGCCCGAGGTTGACAGGCCTCACCACCCCCTGCTGGATAAAGACAGAGAGCAGTGGCCTGGATGAGCAGACACAGACTTCTCTGTGATTTAGGCAGTTGCAAACCTCTGGAGTATCTGCTCACTGCAGACAACTGACTGGGTCACAGCACTGCGGGGCTAGCAGCGACAGGGTGTGAGAGAGCTGCAAGGTGGGGAAAAAGGCATCAATCTTTCCAGACTGATCTATTTGCTGGGTGGCTCCTCCTGACTCCACTCAGCACTGGAGCAAGCCATATTAGAGCAGTCACCAAACCCCTATGATCCAGTTCCCAGAGACCTCTTAAACTCTCCCACCCAAGACAGCTGCTGACTGAGACAATTGATTTGGACCTTTTGAACTGAGCCAAGCACCTGGGGACTATCCAGGTGGTGCCATGGATGTGTGGTTATAAGAAGGTTTGATTTTCCTTTTCCAACTGTTGCCTGTGGTGGGTGGGGTGACTCAATTGCTGTCATTTCTCCACAGCTGAGACTTCAACCCAGGGTAACTGTTTCACTAGGGTCAAACAGAAACCAGCTGAAAATAAGACAGAAACACTTAGCCCCTCTACACCAAACAGGGTTCCAGTTTCTCAGGCCACAGCACTGTACGGGTCCTCGACAAAGCACCAAGGGAAAAATCAAAGGGAGTAAAACAATCATGGGGCGGAATCAGCAGAAATACTCTGGTAACATGAAGAACAAGAATTAATCAACCCCACCAAGAAAAGATATGGCAGATGTAATTGAAGATTGCATTCACAAACAACTGGCTGAGATGTCAGAAATCGAATTTGGAATTTGGATGGCAAACAAGATTAACAAAATGGAACTAGAAATTGGAGGAGAAATTCAAAAGCTATCTCAAGAATTTAACAAATTTAAAGACAAAACCACAAAGACTTAGACACACTGAAGCAAGAATTTGCAGCCCTCAAAGATATGAAAAATACAGTAGAATCCCTCAGCAACAGAATGGAGCAAGCAGAAGAAAGGATTTCCGACATTGAAGATAAAGCCTATGAACGCTCCCAAACTCTCAAAGAGGAAGAGAAATGGAGAGCAAAAATGAATCATTCTCTCAGAGAGCTCTGGGATATTTTGAAGAAAGCCAATATCCGAATCATTGGAATTTCTGAAACCAATGAAGTGGCCTCGCTGGACACAGAGGCCCTTCTGCATGAAATTATGACAAAGAATTTTCTAGACATGCCTAGATATTCTGAAATACAGATAGCAGACAGCTTCAGAACCCCAGCATGACTCAATCCAAATAAGACATTCCCCAGGCATATCATAATTAGCTTCACTAAAGTTAATATGAAGGAGAAAATTATCAAAGCTGCCAGGCAAAAGAAAGCCATTATGTACAAAGGGAAGAATATTAGAATGACTGCAGATCTCTCTGCTGACACTTTTCAAGCCAGAAGAGGGTGGTCATTGACTTTTAATCTCCTAAAGCAAAAGAACGTTCAACCCCAGATCTTGTATTCAGCTAAACTGAGTTTCATCTATGATGGAGAAATTAAATACTTTAATGACATTGATAAGTTGAAGAAATTTTCCATAACCAAACCAGCTCTTCAGGATATTCTCAGATCTATCCTCCATAAGGGCCAACCCACTCCTATACCACAAAAGTAAACTCACTCAGAAACTTCTGATCAAACTCCAACATCCACTCTGGTGAAAAAATTCAAAATGTCCACTGGACTTTTGAAAAACTCGATACCCAAAACTTCATCAGACTTATCTATATTCTCCATTAATGTGAATGGCTAATCTGTCCTCTAAAGAGGCATAGGTTAGCTGACTGAATACAAAAACTCAGGCCAAATATTTGCTGCATACAAGAGTCACATCTTAACTTAAAAGACAAATACAGACTCAGGGTGAAAAAATAGTCATCAATATTTCAGGCAAATGGTAACCATAAAAAAGCAGGTGTTGCAATTTTATTTGCAGATACAATAGGCTTTAAACCAACAAAAGTAAGTAAGGACAAGAATGATCACTTCATATTTGTTAAGGGTAATACACAATATGATGAGATTTCAATCATTCATATCTATGCACCCAACCAGAATGCACCTCAATTTATAAGAGAAACTCTAACAGACATGAGCAACTTGATATCCTCCAGCTCCATAATAGTCAGAGATTTCAACACTCCTTTGACAGTATTGGATTGATCCTCCAACAAGAAGCTGAGCAAAAAAATTTTAGATTTAAACCTAACCATACAGCATTTGGATTTAGCAGACATCTACAGAACATTTCATCCCAACAAAACTGAATACACATACTTTTCATCAGCCCATGGAACTTACTTCAAAATTGATCACATCTTAGTTCACAAGTATAACCTCAGAAAATTTAAAGGAAGAAAAATTATTCCATGCATCTTTTTGGACCACCATGGAATAAAACTCAAGCTGAGTAACAACAGGAATCTGAAAAGTCATTCAAAAACATGGGAGTTAAATAACCTTATGCTGAATGATACCTGGGTAAGAGATGAGATTAAGAAAGAAATTACCAATTTTTTGAAACAAAATGACAATGAAGACATGACCTATCAGAACCTCTGGGACACTGCAAAGGCAGTTCTAAGATGGAAATTTATAGCACTGCTAGCCTTCCTCCAGAGAACAAAAAGAGAGGAAGTTAACAACTTAATAAGACATCTCAAGCAACTGGAAAAGGAAGAACATTCCTATCCCAAACCCAATAGAAGAAAAGAAATAACCCAAATTAGAGCAGAACTAAATGAAATTGAAAATAAAAGAATAATACAACAAATAAATAAATCAAAAAGCTGGTTTGAAAAGGTTAATAAAATAGATAAACCTTTGGCCAACCTAATAAAAAAAGGAGTAAAATCTCTAATATCATCAATCAGAAATGACAAAGACGGAGTAGCAATAGACTCCTCAGAAATCCAAAGAATCCTTAATGAATATTACAAGAATCTTTATTCTGAGAAATATGAAAATCTAAAGGAAATTGACAGATCCTTGGAAGCACATAACCTTCCAAGACTTAGCCAGATTAAAGTGAAAATGTTGAACAGGCCCATATCAAGTTCAGAAATAGCATCAACCATACAAAACCTTCCTAAAAAGGAAAGCCCGGGACAAGATGGTTTCATGTCAGAATTCTATCAAACCTTTAAAGAGGAATTAGTACCTATATTACTCAACCTGTTCCAAAAGGTAGAAAAAAGAAGGAAGACTACCCAACATGTTCTATGAAGCAAACATCACCCTGATCCCCAAACCAGGAAAAGACCCAACAAGAAAAGAAAACTATAGACCAATATCACTAATGAATACAGATGCAAAAATATTCAACAAGATCCTAACCAACAGAATCCAGCAACACATCAAACAAATTATACATTATGACCAAATCAGTTTTATCCCAGGGTCTCAAGGCTGGTTCAATATACGTAAATCTATAAATGTAATTCAGCACATAA